>JAPYZB010000151.1:0-27828 GCA_030522745.1 Eupelmus kiefferi | reverse complement strand
AATTGAAAGAAAAAAGTCAGCAGAACTAGCGGCGCCTCCAACTCAAAAAACCAAGAACCTCCAGAGTAAAAGAAATCTACATACATCCCGATAAAAATCCTAAAATTTAAAAAACGAAAATTACCTTATTCTTTTCGCTCAACTGCTCCTCCAGATCCGACAGGCTCGTTTTCAAAACTTTCTCATTGCCTTCGAGCATCTCCGTGTCCCTCTTCACCTTCTCGAAGTCCTGAATTCTCTGCAGGGCCTCTTCCAGTCTGTTCGCCGCCTCCTCCAGCTCCTTACTCTTGCTTTTCAGCAACTCCTCGACACTCTCCAGCCGGCTCTGCAGCTCGGCCGTCTCCATCTCCTGCGCCTTCGTCTCCTGCTTGGCGATCTGCACCTCCTGCGATATCAGCGCTATTCTCAGCAGCGCCGAGTCCTTCTCGGTCCTCTCCTTCTCCAAGCTTGCGTTCACGCTCGTTTTCGTCGACTTTTCCGAATCCAGCTCCTCCTTCAGCCTGTCGATCTCCAGCTGCAGCAGCAGGCTTTTTGACTTCTCGGCGTCGAAGCTCGACTGCACCTCGCTTAGTTCGGATTCTTTGCCTGCCAGCGCGCTCAGAGCCTCCTCGGTGATGGCCTTTTGCTCGCTGAGCTCCTGCGTCGAGCGTTCCTGGCGAGATAAGAGAAATTAGATCGTAGACGTTATGTTGACGGATTGAGTATTGGTTTTTACATAATATTGTGAATAAATATGTACAGATGTCCAGTCTGGGGGTATTTAAAAGAATATCTTTGCGTCCCTAGGATGTGAAGGGGACGGAAAAATATTCGGTATCTGGTGAGCCAATGATAAGTAAAAGCTTTGAAATAAAATACAGCTAGAAAATAGGGATGGTCTAAATAAGCAAAGAAAAAATGTCAATGTTTGTTTTCACTTTATTTGAGAAATAAAAAATATACATATGTATCAATTTTACAATAGTGTTTGTTAACAAAATAATTGTAACGATCATTTGTCAAAAGTGTACAAACAGTACGAAAACGTATTTAAATATATAATAGAAAAATACTCTGCATCATTTACAGCTCTTTCTACTCAATTCATGCTTTACAAAATTATCAAAAAGCATATAATTTTTTAGGTGAAATAACAAGAAAAAAAAAGAAAAATAAAACGAAGAGAGAAAAAATAGCCAAGCATAAAGCATCGAAAGCACATGCAGATATAACAAAAAGAAAATTCTCCTGTATTTTCTCAACTGACGAAAGAAACAGCAATACAATCTTACAACGAACTACTTTTCTCAAAAGTGCTCATAAAGTATAACACAGAAAATAAGGCACGGAATCGTTTGATGATTATTGGACGGGAAAAATCACGGCTTCGGCCGAGCCTCTCCCGCTCGGGCCCAAGTATTTGGTGCGCTTGATTGTGCCGTCAACAAAGGTAAACACGATTAACGAGCTGGAGATCGACCGTGCGCGCATGCCGGATGCACGTAACCGCTAAATCTGGTGCATCAGAGCGGCGCTAATCCCGGTAACTCACGATTTGCCGACTGAACTCGTCGACCTCGTCATCGACGTTGGCCCGGAGTTCTTTCAGCTCCGTGGCCATTTCGTCGATATCCTCAGCCATGCGCAAAAGCTTAGCGTCTTTCGTGGCCATTACCACGCTGTTCACCTCGATCTCGGCCTCCAGCTCCCTGATCCTCTGCCTCAGCGCTTCCTTCTCCTGCTCGACGCGCCGCCTCTCCAGGCCCTCCTCGCCCGCCTGCCGGCTCAGCCGGCCCACCTGCGTTTCCAGGCTCGCGATTTTGCCAGACCAGCTGGTCTTGATGTCGGACAGATGTAGGTGGGCCTCCTCGAGCTTGCGCTCTAATAGCGCCCGCTCGCGCATTAGATCTGCTACGCGATCGTCTACAGTGACTTGGTCACCTGATTCCAGGGCGACTCGCTGCTCGAGAACGAAGACCTTGTCTTTTAGGTGGCGAACCTCTTCCTCGGTCTGGGCAAGCTGGCTGGAGAGCTGGGCTTTCTCGCGCTGGGTCGAGTGCCGGAGGGATTCCATTTCATCCTGGAATTGAAAAAATTTATGTTAGGAGGAGTGAGAAAGCGCGACCGGTTTGGGTTTAACGACACCCAGAAGCGATATGTGACCGAAGGTCCGGAAGCGATAAGCTAAATTACATGCTGAATCAAATTTATGTGCGGAGCTCTAATTCAGAGAGATAAGTATTGTATAATGATTAAAATTTGAAAAGAGCAAATAATTTATATTGCATTTCCAGACATTCTGTCTAAAAGCGACAGATTTTGATAAAAATAAAAAAAAAATAAGCTAAAAAAAGCACCAAGAACGTAAAAAATGCAAACAGCACAATAAGATTTACAAAAGAAATTTTAAGAGATGTATCATTTAAATTTTCTTTGGTATTGAATTTTGACATTTTCACACATTGAGCTTAAAGAATATACAAGCAGTTTAGCAGCTAAGCTTTAAAGACGTACCTCGAGCATCAGCAGAAACAGCAGCAAATTAATGGTAACTTCCACTTTATGTATTCTCCAGAGTTCTTGCGATTCAGAACAGGTCTTCATGCTTTTTTTCACACTAATAGTTACTCAGCTAAACTTTCTTTATGATCCATAACTCTTAAAAGATCAGTTTACCAGAACCCAAATCAATTTTAAGTAATGAATGAAATTAATTTTATTACAGTTTAAAAAAAAATTTATTACAGCGTTTCTGGCAAAACCTTTTTGGAGCAATGGAGCATGTTTTTTGTCACTTTTGAGTGATAATTCCAAAAACTCCCGAATGTAATGTGAGTTGTTAGGAGGTAAGAATTTTAAGGGGATGTAGGCGTATAGGGAGAGTAGTGCAGAAAAAAGACATACTATAACAAAACACAAAGCCATAAAATTTTTGGAACACTTAAAAAATAAAAGGCATATTTTTTGAAAAAATAATATTTAAAAAGAAAATAAGTGTCAATAAATTTTAAGTGCAGCATCAAGGGTAAATTCACTGTCTTAGTAACACAGTATGTATGTGTAATTGTATGCAAATTGTAAAAAAGACACATACATAAAATAGGTTACTAACAAAATGCTCACTAAGAGACTAACAAATAAGTTTGTGTTGGTGAGCACATATCAGTGTGCAAAATAGATGTTTATAAAAAAATTGACTTGTTATACTAAACTCACTTGAACATTGTTTAATTCGTCCTCATATCGCCTCAGTCTTGAAAGTTCTGTTTTCAAATTTTCAATTTCAGTCTGTGCTCCTTTTAATCGCTGAGATTTATCTTCGACTTCCTGTTCTTTGGCAAGTAACTGTAATCATGATAAAAATAATTAATTATCATTCATAAGTGACAACAATAAGTTTAAGAAAAAAAACTTACTAGATGCTTAATTTTAGCCATTTCCTGAGTTTGGAAACCCTCCATTTGCTCTGCATTTTCTTGAAAGCTATACAATTTCTTTTTATACTCTGAAACAAATATATTAATAACTATTGCAGAAAAATACACTGATCAATAAAGTGCTAATTCAATACCTTCTGCATCATTGAGTGCTACTTCCAGTGTATTTTTGGCGCTCTCAGCCTTCAACCTATCTTCAACAAGCTTAGCTTTCTCCTTCTCATGCTTCTCCAGCATCTTTTTCCACTCTTTTTCCTTCTCCAGCATCTTAATCCTGTGCTCTTCCTCCTTCTTCTCCATTTTCTTCAAGAGCTCAGTCTCCTTCTTCTGCATTCGTCTCCTCCACTCATCCTCCCTGCTCTCCAGCTTCTTGATATCCTTCGCAGTCAGCGGAGTTCCATCCCCGAGCTTCAAATCAAAACTGCTCTCTCTCCTCAGACGATTAGAGGGCACAGGTGAGCCAGCGATATCCTCCCTATCGTCCAGCGAGATCTGAGAGCCACTGATACTGCTCGTCGAACCCGTCTAAAGACAAACACAGCATCCAACGTACATCAACAAAGTCTCCGAATCATCAAACAAACAGCCATGACTCATCGTCCACCTACCTGTGACACATGCCTGGAATTGAGCCCGCGCACCGTGCCCGCGTTCCTGACGACCGTGGACACGTCGCTGCCAATCTCCTCCTTTATCTTGTTCTTCAGATTCGCGAACATGATGCCGACGAGACTGGCTGCCGCCGTCAACCACCTGTCAACGTCACGCGCGCACCACTAGTTCTCCCTGCACTAGATCCTCTTTCTCTGTCTCGCTCCTCACGCGGACGGCCACACAAACAACACACACGTACACACACACACACACAGGCAGACAGTCGTAAGCTCAAGGCTGCAGCTGCTCGCACATTTCGGCTGCTGCTTTCTTATCGTCCCTGGCGCGAGGCAGGCCCGCTACTGCCATGTTATCCGCGCACGCTCGCTCATACGCTCGCGCTTACACCTACATTAACGTAACGTACGTACACGCCGCATATATACACGTATATATCGCACTTATTATATTTCTCCTTGATGCGGTGTGCGCGCAGGTTCCCGCAGTGACCCGCCCACTAACTACTCCATGCCGAGGCGCGCGCTGAGCGGCGGGAAATCGAAACTGCGCCTCTCTCTCTCTCTCTCTCTCTCTCTCTGTCTCAATTGGGCAGGACGACGTCGAAGATGAGCTTCGAGCCGACGAGGAGAAGGAGGATCCACATTATCGCGTAGACGAGCTTGCAGGCCAGGGCGTTGCAGAGGACGAAGACCAGCAGCACCAGCAGCACTCGGATGCCGATCTCGATGTGTTGCCGAGACATAATATACTTGCTTTGCGATTTTTTTTTCTTTTTCAGGTTTTTAGATGGGTTAGTTGTTGTTCTTGAATTTTGATGAGGGGACGGTTTGGTGGTGGAGGGGGGAGGGATTGATAAGGATGGGAATCGAGGATGCAGAACGAGGGGGGAGATTACGGGAGCCGGGGTTAGGAAGGAGGTTAACAAAAAACAACGCCGGGCGCGTTGCCAGTGCGGGCTGATGCTCAATTGTGATTATCTTCAAAGCGTCGAGTGTTTTATATTCTTGGGTATTATTATGCCTGTATACGGATTTTTGTAACTAGATGGTTGAAAAAAGAATTTTTTATGAATGATGATTTATAAATTTGCGAAAAATAAGCATCGTATATGTGCGTTTCTCTGCTAGTTTTTCGTGCAGTTTGGAAAATTGCATTTGCAAGTATTTGATTGACAGCTTCCTTTGTTCTTATTGTTCCTATAGACACTTTACACTTTAATGATTCTCGTAGACATTGGTTCTTAGCCTTGGCCAATTTTGCAAAAATCAATACTGTGACGACGGCAAAAATGAATTTTTTTCTTACAAGTTTAAAACCCCTTTTTGACAGTTCATACTTTTAAATGTGAACAATTTAATTAATACGGCCTCAGAACCACGATAAAAACTATCAAATAATACTTTTAATATTTCTTCTAATTGTGGGTATTTTCCTTGTCAATACACGTACGCGATAACTATTCGAAAACTTAATAATTATAAAGTAACTGATATACCTTGCAGTAAAAATAAATAGATCAACAATTACCAGAACGTGGATAAATCATAGTTTTATTAATAAATAATTTTGATATTTTTCGTTATGTATTTTCTCAGTATTATTTTTTTTTTCTTACATTAAATACCACCTTGCCTTATTATATTAATTTTAAGTATGTATGTAAGGGCTTATTAGCCCGTTTAATAATTTAAAATAAAAAATAAAATAAATAAATAAATAAAATAATAAAAATTATTATTTACACGCGTTACGTTAAGCAAGTATAATAAATTAATGTAAAATTTCAAATTTTGTTGTCTCATGGATTTATTAAGTAAGCATTTTTATTACTTAAAAAATCATCCATCCTTAAAACTTATCCTCCCATTATTACTAGCAACCTTAGACAATTCTAAAATTGTTAATATCCGCATTACAATGTTGTTACATACACAACGCACCCCAAAACCATCCCCTAATCACATCCCCAAACAATCCCAACAACCAAAAAATTCAAATCCCGCACCCACCCCCAACCCAGTACCGAAAACCTCAAAAACCCAACCTCACCCACATCCATCACGTTGGCAACTCACCTCAGTCACACTCCTCAACCAATCCGCAAACCAGCCTTCCAGTGCACTCCGAGCCAGCGCCGCGAGTGGCCGCATCCAGAACCACACTTTTGAATTATCCCAAAGACCGACCGACAGAACAGCAGCTACATCGCGCCGCGCGACGCGCCAACGGTTTCACCGCGCGTGCAGCTCGCGTCAAATACATTATTACAAACGTTTGTTATGGTAATCCCACTCGATCCGTGAAAAAAAGTGTCGCCTGGCGAGAGAGCAGCGGAGCCGAGGATGGATACCTTAACGCACTTCCCGGACGACACCGTCGCCTCGGTCAACTGCTTCGAGACGTAAGTGTATACCTGCGCCTATTCTGTATTTGTATGTATAGGTATATATTTGGCCTGCGATCTCGACTCTCTCCCCTGCGGCGGCCGTTATTTTTACACGCGCGGGGCCGCGACGCGTGGGATGAGCGAGTGCAGAGATGGATTTTTGGTGAGATGTGGTGTGCTGGGTATGTGCACTTTGTTGGTGAATCTCGGATTTCTGGATGATGCGTTTTTTGAGGTTGAATGAATGGGTTGGATTGGAGCATTGTTGGCCTTTTAAATTCTGCGTGTGTGCTTTGTTTTTGTTTTGGTTTTTGTTTTTAAAGGGGTTGTGTTTATAAATACGTGGAATGGGTTAGCAGGGGTTTTAATAAGAAAGCGGGTTATACTGGGTGACAGTGAAGATTTTTACTAAGAAAAATACTGATTTCCGGGTTCTTTAATAGTTCTTTGTTTACAAATGTTTCTTGTCTTGATTTTTGAAAAATTGGTTGTTACGAAACAGCTAATTTACATTGTGTTATTTTTTTTTTTACTACTATGAATTAATATTTTATGATTCTCAAATAATAATAAGAAATAAAAAATGTATTATTTAAATTAAATATATTATAAAAATATATTAAAATAATGAAAAAAATTCAACCAGTGATTATGCATAAATGTATATACAATACAGTTGTATACATATAATAAGCATTTTCATTTAATATAATTGATGTTCTGAATATTAATACATTTATATTTCAAAATTTTAATTAACTTTATCAAAAAATAATTGTTGTGATTGTAAATCATTTACCTTTATTTAAAGTTCAAAGGTATATAACCAAATTGCATATTTATTTTTTAATAAATTAAATGTTTGTTTAGATTTAAGTTAGTAAAAAAATCAATTGAAATCTTTTTTTTTATTTTTTATCATATTAATTTTATTATTTTGTTTATACCAATGTTATTAGCTATTTGCATTATCTATATGGTATATTATAGAAACATAATTTTTATGTTTATTATAGATAATAAAAGCAACATTTATCAATGAAAAATTTAATACCATTCAAAATTATAAACTATTTTCGTTATTTATAAATAACCTATTGTATATAGGAGGGAAATACAAAATTTACTTATAAAAACTCAGAATTCCTTCCAAAATTTCAATTTTTTTCTCAGTAATTTACATATATTACAATAATAATGCAACAAAAAAAAATAAGAACAAAATTTATACATATATATGCTGCTCTAAATTATCGGCATACCAAATTTCTTATTTATCGACAATTCATAGTTTACAAACGACTTTAAAACTTCATAAAATTGTTAAATTATTTTATTTTTTAAATTCCAGTTACCACTATAAACTAAAAAGATTGCGGTCAATTCTCTTATTTTCTATCCTCCTATATTGCATTCATCATAAATGTTCAAAAAGTATATTACATTTTTACAAATGTATAAGTATCCTGACTTTTTAATTAAACATTTTTAATAATCAATCTGAAAATTATGAATATAATATTAAACTAAAATGTAATTTGATTATTTTTTATACTGTACAATTATCAGTGTGCAGGTATATTAAACACCATGATTAGTTTTTCAATTGAAACAAGCCTTTTTTAGTTAGTTTATACACCTTTTTAGATGTTACTTTTGTAGATGTAGACTAAACACATCAATGCAGATATAATAGAAAAACAGTAAAAAATTAACACGAACAAAACATATATGTTGAATCACTCAAAATCAAAACTACGTTTAATAATTGAGATCAGAAGTTCTATACATAAATCATACATTGTGTTACTAATTTCTTTAATTTCGATATATTATATATTATAAACTTTTCTTTGTTAATTATGAATTATAATTACAATATGTATTATAGTTTTCTTTATATTTACAATTTTTTATCAAACATCATGAAAATACTTAAAAATTTTACGCCAATATAAAAAAAAAATATTTTCAAGAAAAAAGAAATTTTTTTGAAAGTACAGAAAATGATTTATTCTTTATGTCTTCTTGGCTGGCAAAGCTATATTCTGGTTTAGAATTACATTTTTTATGTTCTGAATGCTTTAAAGCGCCTCTTTTGTGCACCTGGGTATTTCGATTGCTTTTTAAAGTTCAAATCGAAATCTTTTTCAGGACTGTGCTCTCATTCATAAAACTGCGCCGAACCTACAAGTATAGGCCGTTTTTTTGTAGGCGTCGGCTTTGTTAAGAATTTCAAAGAAAACTCGATGTTGCATCCTAAGTACCTTTCGAACTAAAACGCGTAAGAGGGTCACAAAGAACGTCACGAAAAATAGAGCTAGTGCATTGCTGTCCTTAAATAGTTATTAGTAACTAGTCCTTATACCTATTCAATAATAAAATTTTTTCGGATATTGCACGTAGTTATAAGGGATAATTATCGGAGACATTTTGTAAGCTGTTCATATGTTTAAATACAAATAAATCAAGTCCTAGAGTATTGTTATATTATGTTAATGCAAAAGTTAATTTTAAATATTGATTAAAGCTGATCAGAAATAAATATACTTCTGATTAACATACTATGAATTTTGTAATTTCTTTTTGACACTTTCTCTTTTCTTACCTCATGTAATTTTTCAGAGAAATGGGCTTTCTTTGTCTTAATTTTAATTGAAACTTGATCTTAACTTTGACATAAACTTATTCAAATATTATATATTCGAAATACTAAAATTTATTTTTATACAATTTACAAAACGTAGTCTGTATAATTAGTAATTCTACCTCGAAATTAAAATTATCTTTATCTGTGTTATTAATTGTTATTTTATATTTTGAGTTCATGACCCGATAAATCTTCATTTTCCAACCTATTATCAAGCAACAATGCTTTGAACTTAATCGAAGTTATGCTCTTGTAAGTTAAATTCAAATTTTTCATCACAATAAAGAGTTACAGAAACAGACTTAGAATGAGGGTTGTAAACGTTTAAACTTTAGTAGGTTGATACTAAGAATTGACTATAAGCTCATTTATGTAGAGAGCACATTTAACTTAATTCTTGAATATACAGTAAGTTAAATGTACTACTAACACTATATAATAAATTCTATAACAAATTTTAGATTTTTTGAAAATTCTATAATTCATTATCCTCAAAGCTAATATTTCATGAAAATCTGTAATAAAATAAATAATATATAAATTTTTAAATAATATACAAAAATGTATATGTATTTTGTAAAAATTACATTCATAATGTTTCTATAATAAAGATTATGAAATTGTTAATCTACTTATGTTAAATAAATCGTATAAAAAACATAACAACTCCTTAAAACTAATATTAAAAAACAATCAAAATTAAAATTACAATTTCATAAACCCAACAACCTGATCGAAACATAATCACATATAACCATGCTCCAAAAACATTCAACTTCACCCGATCACACTTGAACCAACCCTACATCAGCCACCTCTAACTAACCACATCCCACCAATCCCAACTAACGCTTGCGAATTTGGCGCGCCTGCATCTGCAACCAGTTCACGCGCGATCGATAGCGCAGTCATCGATTCATTTTCGCAAGCTCGTGAATCCATTGCTCCGATTCGCCTCGCGCTCTTAGCCGTCTATATCAGCGAGCGCGCCACGCCGTAAGGTCAGGGGTTAGCTCGCCTCTCCGCAGTGGCTTTCAAAGCTGCCTGCCATACGCGATTCCGCATAAAGAAATAGGAGAGCGGCTCCGCGCGCTTCTTTCTCTTGCAAGCTGGTCTTCTGCGCCGGAAACAGATGTTTTTCCTTTTGGACGGTGCCGAGGAGGCTGCGTTCACGCTTTAAAAGTGGTTTTTGATGCCTGGCGAAGTGAGATTGCAGTTTGGGTTGGAGATGGGGATTGTATTGGTGGATTGGTTTTGGAAGTTTTGTTTTTTGTTATTGTTTGGCGGGAATTTTCGTTTTAAATTTATGGGTTGTTGAATGTTTATTTTGAAAGTATACTTTTCATAAATTACTAGAAAATTTTTTTTAATTTTGACAGTTTAGAACAAATATCACGCACATTATTATTTTAATCTTTCGTACAAATTAATTATAATTTCAATTCATGTTACCAAAGTTAAAACTTACAATAGAACGTATCAAATCCAACTTTTCAAATATTAAATTAGCAACTTATTATCCCCTACAAATCTGCTACTATTTTATTCTCCCCAAAACGCAGCAGAAACAACAAACACCCACCAGAGTCACCTCGGCCAGCTCTGCATCCTCGAGCTTAATAACCACTCATTCGCAATAAATCAATTGAATCTCCAAAAATATTCCCTTTCAACTCCTCGGAAATAATCCCCTGGCAACCTCCCAAAACCCGCATCCTCCTCCAAAGCAAAAAAAAACAAAACCCCCTCATTAAACCCCCTGGAATCCCTCTACAAAATCACAAACTTACATAATCCCCGTCACTCCAAAATAGCCTCTAATTAACCCATAATAACCCCCCTACTCAACCTCCTATCATCGCGCTCGTCTATCGAGCCTCGTTCAAGAATCACCGAGTAATTGAGAGGCACTGACGAAAAGGCCTCTACAAAGCGCGCGAGCGATAAACGCGCGAGTGCATCGGCACGTCCCTACCCACGTATAGAAACGAAAAGTCCGGGGCTCCTTTTCCGCCGAGATACACACGTATACAGACGCAAGAATAATGCCCCCCGTCAGAGCGCGCACACATGTCGTCTACACAGCCGCGCGCAGCTTGCAACCCCCTCCCCTCTCTCTCTCTCTGCAGCAGCCCCGCGCGCTCTCACTGCTCCGTTTTATTATATTCGGGCGCTCAGTCGTGCCTGGTCCGTCGTTTGGCCCACGTCGCGCCACTGTGTCTATCGCATCGTTAGCGCGTCGTGTGCTTTTGTATATATACGTATATATGTGTGCGTGAGTCGTCAGGCGACGTCGACGTGTGAGTCTGTATCTCGCTTTGAGAAGACAGAGACGGAGAGATCGATATATAGAGGAGAGAAGCTGCGTGCAGGGAGATGATGTCTAGGTGCTCTCGCTCGTGAGCGGTTGAGGAGGCTCCTTTGTGTTTTTTTGTGAACGATGGGACAGGCGAGACCGTACGTCAAGAAGAGGCTGTTTTACTCGAAGAGGATGGTCAAGAAGGACAAACTTTTGAACGAGTAGTGCTCTGTTTATCGCTTTTACGAAAGAAAGGGACCTTAAGGCTTTACCTTTCTTCCGTCTCTCTATTACCCAGTGTATACACGTATACACTCGATTATTCGTCAATACACAAAAACTGGACACTAAAGTTCCCACTGTGCCACTGTGTAGTGCTTTTTTACTTTCGGAGGAAGTGTTGTTATCTCGCGCGCGTTGACTCAACGCGCGCTCTGGGTTTGTACAAAGACGCTGTCTGTGTGCGCGTGTGCGCGCGCGCTCTGGGAATAAATCGCCGAGCGCGGCAAATCCGTCCAATACTTCGATACCAAATTCCGCGTGTTGTAGGATTTAGATTACGTAAGACTGAGACGCGCGCTTCTTCGCGCCGAAATCCGTGCCAAAGCGGCAGACCCAGCCAAGTACAAGGAATCAAGCTACCTTTTAGCGTAGCCCAGTATTAAACGCTCAAGACTTCCCTTTTAATGATTAGAGATTAGAGGCTATTTGCTGTTGTATCTATATATATATTTAGATAGTTTATATATATAAGCTTTCAAGATGTTCATCAGCGGGTTCGGATACTCGAGCAGTCATCCAAACAACAGTCCCCCGTCGCCGACGAAGGGCGGCCTGTGGGGCAGTGCCTACAGTCCGTTCAGACAGTGAGTATAATGAGATGATTAATGCTCGATTTGGGATGATTTTAATGATGTTAGGAGGGTTAGCGGCGGAGATAGGATGGTCTTTGTTGCAGTGGAGAAAGTTTGGCGAATGCTTTTTTTGAGCGTTGAATTTGTGAGGATATGTATAGAAGGTGGAGAAGCTGCCTTCGTGTTCTGTAATGGTAGCGTGAAAGCGCAGCTGTAATCAGGCAAATAACAATAATTGCACTGTATTCACTTTCGGCGTATCTCGGTATATATGTTTGAAGCATAAAACTT
Source organism: Eupelmus kiefferi (assembly GCA_030522745.1). Lineage (NCBI taxonomy): Eukaryota > Metazoa > Arthropoda > Insecta > Hymenoptera > Eupelmidae > Eupelmus > Eupelmus kiefferi. Next base: position 15,317 of record JAPYZB010000151.1, on the reverse strand, counting down.
TCCGGGTAAACAGTTTATTTTTAACGATTGATATATTAATGTTTTTATGGAAGGTTCTTTTTACTGCTGCTATTTATAAGTTTTGAAAATTATTATTATTATTATTTAACAATTTATTGACAAAGTTTTATATAGTTTTGGATTTCTGATAATCAGAGCATGTTATTTTGCACTTGTATATGTTGAAAAAATAACTTTTTTTATTTTAAGTTTATCTAATTTTGTAAACAAATTTAGATTTGTTACATTTTAAACTTTTTCTAATTAGCAATTAAATAAATTTCAAAATTATACTGATTGTATACAATTTTTAAAAAAGTTTAAAATTAACTATGAGATATATACAAGCTCATTTTCCTATAAAATACTACTAAAATACTACCTTCGTCTAATTTTAAAATTCAAAAAAATTCTAAATATTAGGAACATCTTTATGTAGGTACAGCAGCAACAATAATAGAATATTAATGTTATAAAAAATTCATTTGATGATTAATTTTTATCTGATTTTAAAAAGCATGTGAGCTACACAATGAATCCATATTTTGACATAAATCCATCAATCTGGAAAGTTAAAATTTTCCTAAAACAAAAGATATTTCAATTTCTCTTATACATTTCAATCGGCATAACAACAAAGGCTTGATACCCATTAACATCTCAAGGCGCGCACGCTCCTTATTCACACCCAGCATCGACAATCATTCTCAGTATTCCACTAATCATCCAATTAAATTGATAATGAATAATGAATCGCAAAACGTTTCCACCAACCGATCACCCAAACCAGTCCAAACGGCTTCCCAAAAAAGAAAAAAGCCAATACCAGCATCAATAAATTACCTCGTGCATAATTCCAGCACTAATTCCACTCCCGAGGATCCGTCAATAAGCTCAACAAGGCAGCCGCGCATACACATACCCACATGCACTCGGCTCTCGCAATTGTCCGCAATATCTCAATTGCCGTTTTCGTCGATCCTAGCTCCGTCACGATCTACACACACACACAAACTCTCGCAAGCCGCGGAAGTGAAACCGCCTTTGATTTACAACTCTCGCAGCTGTCCCTAATCCAACAGCGCGAATTTCGACCCACGTGCTCGTGTATATGCTATCGATTTCCATTGCAGCCCTGGGAACTCGCGCGATCCTCGCTAATCGTCCGCCCACGCGAAAATCGCCGGTTTCGTCCCGAGCAAAAAACAATCGGCGGCACCTACGCATCTGTGCCCCTTCCTCGTTGCAGCTGCACTCGCGGAGTGCTTTAAGCGCGCAAATCGAGCTCAGTTGACGAGGTGAGGCTGTAGTGTGTGCGCGATCGTGTAACGAGCTGTAAACAAAGCCGGTAATTCCTTCGATTAGGATTAATTATATGCGGGAGAGAGAGAGAGAGTTGTGTGTTAGTTTCGGCCTACTTTCGGCGGGCTTTCCGGTTGGTATTGTAATCGCGTTGATGCGGTTTTTTTTGGAGTTTTGGAATTGGTGATCGAGGTGATGGAATAAGTTAGTGGAGGTGTTTGGATTGTTGCGGCTGACTTTGTCGGTATGGTTTTTTTACTCTTTGCTTTGTTATCGTTTGTTTAGGAGTACTTTCTCTGAGGCTACATGTGAAATATTCTAAATGGAGAAAATGAACTGTTGTTATTGGTACAAGCTAAAATTAGATCAGTGATATTAGTTTTTTGCGATGTTTTTTACGACACTATAATTGCATAAACTTAAAAATTTGAATACACGTTTATTAGTAGAATTTATACTTTTTGCTTTTGAGATACAAAATATTACATTTTGAGATAAAATAATATGCGTAAAAATTTTGTAATAAAACTTAGTCAAAATTGTTGATGAGCATTATAATTTTTATAAAATGAAAATGTTTTCATGAAAATTTTGAATTTGCTTACATCATGCTTATATATATCATGTTTCACGACACAATGAAACTTAAACCGAAATTATTAGCTGGCTTTCTACAGGTCAGATCATAAAACAACGGCTACAGCCGTGCAGGTCATGTAATAAAACTACAGCTCGTCTGAACTTCAACGATGCTTAAATGAACTCTTACTTCAATTGAGAATATTTCTAAATTATTTATTTTATCATTTATACAAGAAAAATAAGTAGTATAATAATATCAATAATAATTAAACAATTTGTTTAATTAATAACAATAATAATTAAACAAATACTACAATATGACGGCAATTTTGAACGCTCCGAAATATTAACTTGAAATTTTTTAGGAAGATAGAGTGTATGGAGGTCAACTGATCTGAATTTGCTTATGTTATAATATATTTTCTGAAGTCTTAAAATTTGACAATCTGCATAGTCAGTAATAATAATAGTTTTATCAAATTCCGATAAAATTTTGTTTATAGATAAAATTTAATTAAAAATAAATTTATCTTTGTTCTTTCTATATCCGACCGACATTTTCATCAATTTATTTCGATTCAGTGCAATCAAAGCAATATAAATCGTTCACTTAAAATCTATTCCGCATTTTATATTGAAATTGGCTTTGTCTAACCGATAACTCCAATAAATACCCAATAAAACAACTTCATATACGCAAACCCGCAACAATGTTTCCCTCCCAAAAAAACCATCAACTCTCTCAACCTCCATCTTTCCTCAACTTCACACAGCGCGCAAAAGCTCAAAAGCTCTCACCCAACTCTCCCATCGGCAACGCAAAGCAGATATTCCGCTCTAAAATAATCCGACAACGGATTTCAACATCCCGATAGCAGCTCGTTCTTTTTTACACATACCCACTCTCATACACACACTACGCCTCAAGCTCTCTCCGTGCGCGCAGCATCAGCGCGTTGGACCGTTCTATATAACAGCAGCCAACCTGCGGGCGCCCTCGTTGGGATATTGATCACGCAGAGAGAGAGAGCAAGCGAGCTCCCCTCTTCTCAGCAGAAAGAGAGAGACCCTCGACGGCCCGCTGACGTCAGTGCGATCGTCACGTGGTCCCCGCTTGAATTAATAAAGCGTGCATCGTATATATATATATATTTGCATATCGGACGATCCGCCGAAAGCTCGCGGAGCTTGCGGTAAATATTAGCACTTCGGCGCGTCTGCGTAATCGCCAGATGAAAGAGCCGTCGAGGCATTGATGACTCGAAAGGATCCTGCCTTTCTCTGCTCTCACAGTGCCCTATTCTTCCTCGCCGCTTGCGTAAACAGCCCGTGAGGATATATACCTAGCTAAACACTGCGGACAGTCGGCGCAGGCGCGCGCGAGATCCACGTGCAGCTTTCGCACGCGGGCCTGTATATATGCACGCGTGTATATAGCTCGAGAAGTGTTTTGTTCGAGCCGAGCGTTTGCGAATATCTGTGTGGGGTTGCGTGGGTGCATTGGATGCTTTTCAAGGCTGCGGGAGATTGGTTAGCGCGATGGCCTTTTTGTTCGGTTAGTTGTTTTTTTTTATCGCTGTTTGACGTCGCGGGATTATGCTGATTTCGCGTGATTGCGGAGAGAGTTTAGTGTGAAGAGTTTGTGACGTGCGATGTATAGTTTTTTTTTTGTATTATTGTCGAGTTGTGCTTTTTGAGAGCGGAGGTAATTTTTTTTCCGAGGCGAAAATTGGGTTGCAAATAAAGTTTCCAAATATGGCTGTGGCGATGAATTAATTGCACAGAATGCGAGATAAGATTAGCATATATGATGTAATACAATAACTGACGGTAAGGGTAGAGTTGAAGAAATTAAAAGTCTCGGTGTCTGCTGATTTAGGTAAATTGGCCAATTAAAAAAGTCGTTCTGTGAATTCCATTTGCATTTACAAACAAGTGTACTTAAAAAACACAAAGCAATGTGTGCTCCACTTTTGAATTGTAAGTCAATTCTATAAATAATAAATAAGTTTTTATTTATTTACTCGTTACACTCTTAACAAAAACTTTCTCTTAAAAAATATTAAACAATGGTCCATGTTTATACAAAAACTTATTTATAGCAACCGTATTTACACATCTCTGATATACACCCCGACCAAGAAAAAAAAATTACCTTCCTACTTTCTCTCTTCACCTCTCGAGTAAACAACGGCTCTCCAAATAACCCCGAGAATCCCCCATTATCCAGCTAACTACCTCTGAGCGGCACGTTCCTCCCGAATTTATTGGCCGCCCACTTATTCTTTAAATTAACGCCGCTCGCGGCTTCATTCATCCACCTATTTACGACTATACGGACTCGCCATCCGATCTCCACGGTATACGAATAAAAACGAAAAACCTGCTACCCTGGAGAGGGATTTTTTGAATAGCGTCGCGCAGGAAGCGCTTAGGTGCAGGCTATCTATTTTTAAAGCGCTGCCTTTGATACCTCAGCCGCGCAGGGAGAGAATATAAGGGTCTATAGTCTGCGCGTGTGCAGAGGAATCGTGAAAAAAAAGAGGGAAGCGCATCTGCCTCGGCGGTTTATCGGCTCGCTGCGGTACGAGCTTCCTGCGGATGCTGTAGGGATGTGTGTTGGTGTGTATGAGATGAGCCCAGACGTGGTCGATGAGAGCTTTTTTTATATTGGAGGTTGCGGTTAGTTATTGAAGGGTTTTGTGTCAGCGGTAGGCATTGATTAGATAGATTAGATATGCGTATATCTTGTTTTCTTTTTATTTTTGAGGTTTTGAAAGAACAGGGGAGTTTTACTGGCTTATCTGCTTTAACGCTTGTCATGGATGATGCGGCAGTAGCTTCGCGGTTCTTCCAGTGAGTAAGTGCTGCTTAGTAATCAGTGCTATCTTTAACATCAGGGGTTTATCAGTCGATCTTTAGCGAGTTCTTTATCGCAAATGTAATGTTTGCTTGATACTCTTCGCAAAATTTACGTTAGATTACATGAAATTCATGCTTTTAAGTTTCCTCCTTCGCAGCACTGATAATCAAGAATCTTAACACACAAAAATCGCACTTAGCAAACATTCATCCGTCAAAAAAGAAAAAATCATTAAGAATTAACAACCCAAACAGTCACTCAATTACGAATCCATTAATTCTCAGCCACACCACACACATTTCACACGAAACGCGTACCCCGAAAAGCCCCGGCGTTCACTTGCAAGTAAGTGCACCATCAATGGGCCTCAAGACAAATAGTAAGTGCATCTCGAAAAGCCGTTAATACATCCCGTGGCTGCATCTGCTCGGCTCTCCGGGTCTTCGTGCTATTTCAGTTAACGAGCCGTAGGAGCTAGCGCGCGCGCGCCGAAATACAACTGCGCTCTGCGCGCACTAAAGTGCACCCAGAGACACTTTTTCCTTTATTTGACCCTTAAATAAGCGCGGCCTGGGGTTCTAAGAACTTTGTGAAGTCACGCGTACGCGAACGAGGAGGGTTTACTTTTGATTTGCAAAGTAAATAAATAGCGGCTTGATTTATGCAAATGATGGAGCGCTGTTTGTGCTGGGTAAATATTCGGAGTGTGAGATGCATAAGGTTTTGAGGTGAGGTAATACGCTTCAGTTTTGAAGTCTTTTGTATGAGGTTAGAAGTTTTAGAAAATACAAAAATGGAATTTAATTTTTTGTATGAATATTTTACAATGAACTTTTAAAGGAGGTAATCAATTGTGGGTTCGAGAGCCTTAGAGTGTCCGTCTCAAGTCTTTTCATCCTGAAATTGGACTACGCAAAAGATATGCGGATGCGGGCATTGGTCATTTGATACCACTATCGTAATAGCAGCTGTGTAAAGTTGGGTATAGATAGTTTTCAAAATTGTCCACGATTTTAATATATATTCTAGATATTGTCAGATATCATACTTCTTTTGAAGAGGTTCGATTTTGTTACTTTACGTCAAAATCTTAAATTTTTATCTCGATGCATTATCGCAATTATTATCTATTTAAGAAAAGAAAATTTTCTTTCACAAAAATAAATTTATTTTATCAAAACATTTTAAAATAATGCGAAACTTATCTTCTGCAAGATTGTCGAAAAATATGTTCCTCAAACGTAAAATTTAATAAAAAAAATAGATATCTGTGACTCGGTAACAAACTATTGTCACCACTATCTAGTAGATGCGCACACATTTCCTACGCATTCCTTTAAAATATACGACAGAGTGTATATACGATTTCCAGGAACATCACTTTCTCTATTTATTTCTAATTCGAGAATGAGTAAAAGACAGCTAATCTTTCGAGCATTTGATTATTATAACCAAGAAAATTTGGCACTCATTTCAAGCGTTACTTGCAATAGTCACCCCGTACGTTTCTAATCTAATTACTCGTTTTGGCTTTCCAGAAAACGTACCCTAGAGTAGTTACTTACAAGAAATCTAAATTAGACTTCACTGGAAGCCCTGATGTTCTTGAAGTATCTTAATCATGTAATGAGTACTCAGGAACTTTAATTTTGCTAAGGGCTAATGACTCGTTGACTAGTTTTAGAATGCATTTTAAAATATTTTGTTTTATACTTAAGTTTTAATGGGTAATTTTATTTTTGTTTCAGCACTAATTTACCACTTCCAAATATCACAGTGGATCCAATTCCTATGATAGATGGTGAGTATCTAAAAGTATTAATAATTGTTCTTAAATAACGTTGAAAATCTTTTGTATAATTTGATTATTTAATTTAAATACAAGTGTGGAAATACCAACCAAAAATTATTAAAAGTCGATTTGGTTTTGATTAAAAAGGACTTCAGAATATTTGTATCACTTATTATCATAATCGCGACTCGCTGATGTTTTTTTACTCAAGTTTAAAAAATTTCCATGTTTAAATTAATTCGGTAAATACATCTATGTTTGATGAAGATTAATGATAAAAGCAACTACTCATACACTTAAAGCGGCATAGCTTTTGAGCTAAATTTACGTATGAATATATTTATTTATGAATATAAACTATTTCAGTGCACAAATTTTATGCACTTTTCACGTAATTGTTGGTACCAACTTGTGTACTCTTTTGCTAAATTTAATTGTAAAAACACAGCGAAATTAAAAATTTTCGTACGAAACCAAACTAGTCCATATATCTCAGTTTAAAATCACCGCAGTTTTTACAGCCATAGGCACAGTGAAAAATATTGATTCTTATGAAAGTACCCTTGATCCCTCATCAAGCGAAATTACTTTGTTATTAGCCACACGAAATCGGCCTACTTGCGTCCCGACTATGACGAATCGCCGGAACAGGGAGACGTAATTATCGCCTACTGCTTCCTCTTGTAATGCAGCTACATAAAATGACGATCGCGAAACACATACATACGCGCATCGATTTACAATCACGTATCAATTGGCGCTCGACAATCCAGGGAAGTCGTCATCTTAAATGTATATGTTGATCTCACGGTGTTTGGTCAAGAACAATAGAACTGTCTCGTGATGGTGCTTTACTTTTCTTTTTGATGAAGATGACCCTTTGATTTGGCGGATATTCCTCGAAGCGATTCGCTTGCTAATGAAGCTTGACGAGATCGATGACTTTGATAGCGTGTCCTGTTTTAATAGGCGATTTTAATGGGCCATGATTTTAATGCATGTTGTTACACGGCTAATGATTATTATTATTTTTTTTTTGTTATAATTATTTATTGAGTGTGTAATGATGACACAACACTCGTCTATACATTTATGTCAATTACAGTAATTACTTATAAGAAAGAAAGCGTTTAACATTAAAATTTTCTCTCTTTTGCACAGCCCACTTTCAGAGAGTCAAACTCACAGATTTTCATAAGTTCAAGCGCGGTATATCCTCGTAAAAATTTTCTAAAAATACACTTCACACGAAACAACGCATATTCGTCGTCCAGTACAAAGCCTCGCAAAGTCAACGCAAGCAACTTTCTTCACCATTCCTCCCTGTGCTAATCTCGCAATCACGCATCCAGCAGTCAAACACACAAATTACTTAAAACTCCTAATCGCCAAGCCATGCGCATCTTCCTCAACCAAGGTTAAGACAACAATCTTTATCTCAAACTCTAAACTCTCTCTCGCTCTGTACACTCAGAAATAGCCGTGCAGTCAGGCTCGCTGCTCGGCGATATTTTTATCTCTCTCCTTCTCCACAGCATTATCACTGCCGCTCGGATCTTAGCGTCAAAAACAACTTGCGGCGAGCTTCCCTCAAACCCAAACTCCGGAAAAAGCCGCGCTTCCTGTGTCCCCTCGAAAGGCGACACTCTCTCTCTCTCTCCTCGGGACGCGCCCCGGCTTTTAAAAATAGTCGCCTAGAGGCGGGGGCATGTAAAACGAGGCGCGTGCCACCTTTTCTCGGAAGCTCCGCATTCCAGCGCGTATAACCGCGGAGAGATTTGGCCACGGGCTGGACCCTTATTATATATATATTCTTAGGCGCAGCGCTGAGAGAGGCCTGATAGATGGCCGCGGACTCGGTGCTAATGGCCTGGCGGAGCGCGTGGCTGGACGTTATTATCGGAAAATACAGGGAATTGTGGATTTGGCAGCGGTGGGTGTGTGAGCTTCTTAGCGGGCTAAGAGATCGGCTCGTTGTTTTTTGGCTAAATTTGCTGGGGCGAGAGAGGTGGTGGTCTGCCAGAGAGGTCGCTTTTATAGGAGGCTGGTCAAGCTGGCTTTTGTTGAAGAGCGGCGAATTTGGAAAATGGATGGAGGTGGTCGGAAATAGAGCCGGGGCGAGTCTAGAGGATTTGAAGTGGCGCGAGTGAAGTCTAAAATAAGATTGTAAGGACGGGCACGGGTCGCGGAGGTTTTTGCTAATTGATGTTTTTTTGAGAATGGAGTTTTTTTAGAACTTGTAGAGAGTACTTTGGCAGCTGGCCGTTTGTGCCAATCTATAACTGCGCAGATGTCAATTTCATAATTAGTTATGCTTTGAACGAACATTGTAGATGGAATACTTATTTTAAGTTCTTCAGATTTTTTTCTATGTGTATTGGACAATTTCATTGATTATTACTTATTCTAAACGGATAAGATAATGAATCTATTTGACCATACTCCAAATGTTGCTAAAGGAAATATACTTGTTTCAAGTAGCAGTAAAGTAATAAGTATATAACTGCAAGATTTTTGCTCCAATCGGAACGTCTTTTTCTATTAAGAAATAATCCACTTGAGGCTACTTATTTATTTAAGAAAAAAGAGTCATAATTTTTAATTTTGATGTGTTTTACGCGAATATATTATTTGAAAAATTCTCAATGCTACATACTGTATAAAATTTTCTATATTATCTATATTATGATTCAAATAGCGGTCCTTTTGTAACAAGCGAATTTAAAAAGCGTCAAGTTTCGTCTAGAAGCCAGTCAAATTTTTTACAGTCAAAAATTAAACTGATTTCTAAAAAGTAGATTCCCTTGCTTCCAGGAAAATTTTAAACGATTACACGTGCTCTGTTACGGTGCACTATTGATTTTTTCTAGTAAAAATAACAATCTGCAAATTGCGACTGCTGGTAACATCCAATTTTGCACAGTCTAATCCCTTTACTCCACACGCGCACCATCTTCCAGAATCGCTCGCTTTAAAAGTCCACACGCATCGCAACCCGCAAAAAACTACTACTCACCGTTGCAGAACGGAAACGAAAGTAACTTTTTCCAAATCCCTCTCTCCTCTCATCCCATTCATCTCACTTACTCTCTAACCCGCCCTTTCTTCCTCCACACACATACGTACAATACTCACGCGTCATCGCACATAGTCGCAGTACGCGCGATGAGAATAATTACAGTCATCGAGAGAGGCCAGAGCGCGGCCATTGAACCGCTCGACTTGCGTCTCTTAGTTGGGTAACACGTTTACGAGGCGCACCGGGTTAACGAGTAAATTTGGCTTTTGCCGAGCGAGGCCGATCTGTGCCAGACGCTGCTGCCCGACATTCGCCGTCCGCACTCTCCGGTGCCGCTCGTCTAACGCTTCCGCGATCTTTGACGATCGATCTATAGCGACAAAGCGAGCGCGACACTCCAAAAGAACATATGGAGGCGAGGATAGGACATAATGTCCGAGTGGAGATCTGTGTAGAGGATGGGTCGTTGAGAGAGCGGGTCTATTTTCGTTGGGGTTGGGGTTATTTTTGGCGGCGATGAGCGGAATATTTTTTAATAGATGCGTGGTATGAGTTTCGAGTGAATGAGGATTTGGGGAGGTGATTGTTTGTTTGAGAGAGTGGGTAGGTGAGATGTTGGAGATTGAGGGATGCTGGATTTGTTGGTTTAGATGATGTTCGATCGTGTTGGTTTGGATTAGAGATTTGTTGAGGCTGGGGAAATTGTGGTATAGATTTTCGATAGATGCGTGGTAATGATACATGGTTTAGTAATTACATAATTGGTTGATAGTAGGTTATTAACGCACAGTCTTTAAAATTATATTAATTGAGTAGCATTGAGTTCTTTAGAAATAATAATACCCCTTCATAATGTCTAATCGCATATTTATAATAGATGATGTTTAATTTATAAGCTGAAAAAACAAGAACAAAATGATGATATTTTAACGCAGCAATTATGGGTCTATTAAAATAAAAATAAACAAGAAATGCTCCGAGATTGTAAATCTTGAAACTTGCTTCAAGTTTTCTATAGGGTTTTTATTAGTCAAAATAAAAAGACTTATATCTCAGAATACACATCAACTTAATATATTCTGCTCTGACAAAAATAAATTCTAACCGAAAGAAGAAAATTCTACTTGAAAATTTTTGTTTGCTACAAAGTGAAGTCCGCTTTCCATAAGACGAGCTCTTGTAATCACACTCCACACGGAAAAAAAAATTGTCATGCCACCATCTATACTCCATTCAAATTTTCCAAAACTTTTTTGTATCATAAAAGTTTTTTTTTATTACAAGGCCATAATAAAAATAATAAAAATAGGCCTAACAAAAATAGATTGAATAACAAAGATTATTTTGACATGGTATATGCTATAAAAAAGTTATTACTGTTTATTTAAAAATAATTTCAATGCCGGAAAAAGTTGTACAAATATTTTATTCACTGCGCTAATGTTTTAGTCTATAAATTAAAAAAAAATTGAATATATTGTTTTTAAGGACGAATTCAAAAGTTTTTAATTGAAAAATACATAGACAAATTTATTTGATCAACTTTAATCAACATTTAAAATAAAAAGAGTGTTTTTGCAAGATTTCTATAATATCAACACTAAACACCCTTTAGCAAAGTCTACACGTATTCTAAAATTAATTTTTGTTAATTGCATCCAAATTTACAGTAAAGGAAGACTGCACAATTAAAAATTCCATTATTTCCTATAAACTATTCCCAACCCTCACTCGCCCTCACTGAACCTTGACATCAAACTCACCGTACCCCAACTACTCAAACCAAAACCTCCAGCAACAAAACCAGAACAAACCTCACCAAAGCCATCATTCACGATAGTCCCGCCATAAGCTCCCCCTAACAACTTCTTATTGCTAATCCTATTTAGACGCGCCCCGACTTTTGTCTTTCCTGCATCAAGCTCACATTCGCCAGGAGCGTTTTATATAAAGCTCGAGATGCTTAGCGCCGGTTCCCTGCGTCTTTGCCGGCCGCTGCGCGCGGGCGTCGTCTTCTTTTCGGACGGCGCAGACTCACGGGCGTGACACGAATCGCTAGACTAGAAGAATTTCAAGCGTGACACGAGCCCTAGCTGCGTTACGGATGCTTTAAGAGATTCTAGGACCGCGACGCGGCTTCTCGGAATCGTTTGTCAAATTAGATCATACGCGAGAGAGGGCGTGGAAATGAATTGGGGGATAGTAATGAAGTGTAGTTATTGTGAGCGTAGGTGAATTTGTTTCGAGGGTTTGTGTGTTTTTTTTATATATGGTGGTTTAAAATATATTTTACGGCTTTTTTAAAGAAATTTATTGTTGTGTGCTACATATGAATGTGAAAATCTGTATGTAAATACATTTTTTAAGTGCAGCTACGTTTATGTTTTACACTAAATTTTAATAAAAATTTAAATTCTAATTTATAAGAAATTATATATTTTCGATAAACGAACCTAAATACTGAAATTATGTGATACGTCGGCATGGTGTACCTGTAACTCTGTCATTACTTGCGAATCTTGGCGCGAGCTTTCAATTAGGACTTTTCTAAATTCGCGCCAGAAAACCTTGCTTTACAATGATTAGTGTATTTCGTATTCCAAGTGGGCCGAGTCTCAAAAATAACAATGCAGGTCGCTCCAAATCGTAAGTTTAATTATGAAATGAACTTTTTATTGGATAATAATTCAATATAGTCGATGCAAATTATTATAAAATTTACTTTCTTCGAATAATATTTTGTCGTGTTAGTTTCAAATAAATTATTTCAATAAATGGATTTATACTTACATATTTTTTGTTTTACAAAACGTATTTTTAATTAATCATTTTAAAACCTTGTGAAACCGATAGAAAGTAATGTTTCAATTTAGTATTTTAAATTCTCTTAAACATTCCTAACAGATACAATTGTTTGCTGTCAACATTCGAATTTTCTATCAGACCAGATAAAACCAAATTCTAAATGCCATTATCTCTTTGTTCAAAAACTTTAAAGAACGATATACATATTCTCAAACGACAATCCCAATGTCCATTTTAACGCCACAGATACACCATCCATACCGATACCGCAGCATTGTTCCAAAGCGAAGTCACGTCTTTGTGCGCCAAGCCCGAATCATTGTCAAGCTGATTAATTTTATCTAATCCACTATGTGTACAGTTTATTATCCCCTCGGTTCGCACGAAAATACATCCGTGCGCCCTCCCTCCGGTTTAGAGCCGACGAGATTGCACTCGGTGTTAATCCTGCCCTTTACCGAAATAAAGACACGCTAGTCTGCAAGCGCGGCTCTTAAATGTGTCATCTATAAATAATGAAAGCGCAGCGTAAAACTTCGTCGCGCCGCGGCGCAAGTGAACGCGGGTATATGTGCACCGGTTGATGGAGAGATTTCGTTGGGACTGTTCGAAGTGGCTTATATGCGCGGCTGAAGAAACTCTGTTGGTTTATTATGTGCGGTTTTGAGTAATTATTTATGTTTTCACATTGATTGATTTAATTATTAATTTTGGATTTTATTGCTGCGCTTGCTGTTGAAATGAAAGTAAGAGAAGGGGTTTATATCTGTGAACTAGATTTTATTTTCAGTAAATTTATGAGTAAACTTTACTTACATTTTTATCAGTAAAAAAATTAAATTAATTAATCCAGAAAAATGAAACAAATAAATTTTCTCTCTTCGATTCTCAAAGAAACACAATCCATGGTGCACCTATACAACGAATCAAGAAAAAAAATCCATCCAATATCCATGACATCAAAAGGGCGAAATACCGATCATTGTCTTACCGACCGCTCGCGCAGAAATCATCGAAGCGTCGCGCGTCACGGAACTCGATCTGCGTCTTTGCATTTATTACTCAATAATTCAAATACACATACACACCTCACACTACACACGTATACAACCTTCGCGCAAACTTTATCAATTTCTTCGTGTCGCAACTCGCGCGCGCACCTGCAAAAATGAAAAAGCATAATAATTCTCGTGTTACCGGCTTTATTGGATTACCGCAGTGCCAAGTCAAACGCGGCCTGTCCGCATCGGGCGCGACATTAATCTTGCTCTTCCGATGTTTTTGCTTCATTGTTTGTCTTTATGTTGCACTGTTTGCGTTGCTTGTTTTCGTTAAGTAATGCCCGCTGATTTTTCGGTTACGGAAATAATGTTGTTTTCAAATTGTAAATATTCAGAGATAATGTTTGGGTTTGAAGATGCGCTGTAATTTGATGCTGACATATACTCTGAATTAATTATAGTATAAATTTTCGCTTTTAATAAATCCGCTAAATTTATGAATCTGGATCACCGCTTGTGGCTTTAGCTAAGGTAATAGAACATTCCAAAATTAAAAGCACTAATTCCTTTTATCAAAACGATATGGTGTTTATTTTTAGAGCCTGGGGTAAGAAATTCCAATATACAGAGATGATTCAGATCTGTTATAAACGCAAGTCGTATTAAACGATGAAAGATGAAAAGCCCGTTAATTAAAAATCGATTTTACGAGAATAGTCTTTAGATTGAAGATGAAAACGACGGCGAGCCGTCGGTATATCTCAATTTATTGAATCGCCCGGAAAAATGGAGTTGAATCAGCCGTTCGATTAATCTAGACTGCATGGGGAGCGAGGAGCGTCAAACGAGCGATACTAATGCGTACGAACGATAAGAAGCGCTTATCTCAATTAGACGGGAGGAATAACGACCAAAATGACTTTTACGCGAATTTTTTCGTCTATTAATAACGAGCCAGTTTGATTAGTGTTTGCTCGGCGCATATCACAACAACCTGCATTGCGCATTAAACACTTAAGTACCCTCGTGCTTGCCAGGCCCTGCCTATTTGCGCTCGCAAGCCAAAATTTGGTCTAAAAATATGGCTGCGCGTTTAAAAAATAATAGCCCGGCTGGCGCCTCCAATGTTGCATTCTCTTGGGTTGTTAATGATGATAGGTATAGGCAGTCCCACTTTCTTGAATGGTGAAGGTATAATTGCAATGTTATGCGCTCGATGTGTTTCTATCCCCAAAATAAAGTCAAGTTCAATGGTATTAAACCCATTAGAAATAAAGATACATTAGCATTGCAATAGTTTGCAGGAGTCAATCGACAATCGAAAAAAAATCAAGTTTTTTAATAAAACAAACAAAATTCACGTTTGGCAAATCTCTCAAAAATCGCACCGCTTGCTAATAAATCTCTCCGAACCAACTCTGCAAACTATCTATCTCACACCTCCACTATACACTCTAGCCTCGCGCGACACTGCTCTATATAGTCAAAGCCCAGCTTGCACCTACATAGCCGCACACAGCGCCAAGAGCAGAGCCGCCGCAGCTGCAGCCTCCGAGCGCGCTAACTCTTTTCTCGGCGCGCCGATGCTATAGTTCACCTCTAGATCGCCGCGCGTATAGACAGACACGCGGAGAGCTACCTCCGCTCGTGCGCTCATCAACGCGACATGTAACAGCTCTTCTCTCAAGCTCGCCGCTGATCAGTCTCAAGGCTCAGTGCCGCGTGATAGTTTCGCGTTGTGAAAAATACATGATGCTGGGCC
This sequence comes from Eupelmus kiefferi, assembly GCA_030522745.1. Lineage (NCBI taxonomy): Eukaryota > Metazoa > Arthropoda > Insecta > Hymenoptera > Eupelmidae > Eupelmus > Eupelmus kiefferi. The sequence goes on along the minus strand of JAPYZB010000151.1, from coordinate 191 downwards.
GAGGAGACTGGACGGCCCAGCGCTGGGCTGATAGGCATGGGATGCTCCGAGTCGAGCTATCAGGTCGTCGAGGAGGAGAGACCGACTAGCTGGATGCTGCGGGGTGTGTATGCGTGTTGGAGAGTTGAGGTTGATTGGAAAATTGGCGCGAATTTTATTGACGCGCGAATTGAGATTAATTTGGACGCATA
>JAPYZB010000150.1:27843-47187 GCA_030522745.1 Eupelmus kiefferi | reverse complement strand
GGTTAATTGTTTTGCTGATTACTTGGGAATGAATTGGTTTATTTAGCACATGTTACGACCGCATTTGAATAATGATGTAATTATCAAAGAATATATTAGTTAAAAAAGAATTTTGAGCTAATTAACCATACACCTAAACGATTCAACTTCCACCAGCAATAAAACCTCGCCAGAAAAAAATCCTAATCAAAACCTCCTCAAACAACAACACACATCTTATCCTCCCAAAAAGACTCTAACCTCCGCCATCAAATCCCCAACATTCATCGCCCACCTATACCGCAGCTCGCCCACCACTGCGCTCGCAAATTACCATTAATATCCGAAAGTTCATTAATTTCTCACGTCGTTTAATTTGCTTTCCCACGCGGCGCGCGCGCTCGTGTTACTCTCGCCTCTATATACCTCGTCCAGCGGGCGCGTAATTCGCCCGGCTTCCTACGCGCGAACCTCTTGTAAAGTAATTTATCTAAAGCGCGCGAGCGAGCGAGCTGGCCGAGGTATATGTATGCGCACCGGCGCGCCGAGGAGAAAGAGAAAGAGAGGAAAAAAGCCGGAGTCGCGGAAGTGGACTAAATGGATGGCGCGAGACGGCTGGGAGACACTTGCGAGGGATTAGAGGAGCGAGTGTCTTAAAGTTGGGAGAGAAAAAGCTTTGATCCTTTAATGTACTCCGGCTGCGAGTTGCGTAGCTGAGAGAGCCGGGTGTACATTGTCACGGGGAGGTGAGCGAAATTGTAATAGCTGCGTTTCTGCTGGGGACTTTTGGAGATAAACTTTTGCCGAGGGCTGTTTATCGCTGAAGTTTGAAGTTGGGCTTATCGGGTGGGTTATCTAATCGGTGAAATTCGATTCGTTACAATCTCTAATAAAACGCGTGATTAGAAGCTTATATACATATGGGAGTATTCTTTAGAGAAACAAATTCGAACATGTATTTGCAATTTCCTCGTAGCGAAATTATCTCCCTACTGGCGTAAACAAAATTCAAACTTCCCGAATCGCGTCGTCAATAAACTATCAAGTCAGCTTTCGCATAAACAAAATGTTTACCCAAACACACCGCCCAGCCATATAGCCACACCGCATCCAGAAGAACTGGCTGGCAAATTCTCGCTTATAACTCAACCGGCCGACGCCGCTTAACCGCATAAATATCAGATTGAGCGGCGAGAGCCGGCACATTACATCGGGAGGGGCAGCACTCCCAGCTATATCTTTATTATCATCGATGCGCGCTGTATAACTTTCACGATTATTGCCCCGGTTAAACGCATTCCGAGCGTCGCCGGGACTCCCGTACGTTATCTTTTTCTCTCTCTCGGCTGTGCGGCTTCTTCTTCGTCCCAGAAAAGCGCGAAATCGAGCGTATACCAGGTTTTTCGGTGGCGAGTCTAGGTGGCGGGAGAGAGACCACCAGGACGGCGCGCGCTGCGGCAATAACTGTCGCTCGTAAAGCCGTTGCGGATCAGGTGCGATCATTTATGTGCCCGGAGAGTGAGAGAGCGCGTTTCCTCGCGTTAGCCGCGCGTCGAGCTCGTTATAGTGCGGCTGGCGCGCGACGTTTTTACTTTTGGGGCGGGGATGCTGGAGATGTGGATGGGGGCTGCTTTGCGATTTTATTGAGGACTTTTCGAGGAGTTGGGGTGGGTGAAGTAGGGCTCTGAATTAGGATCTTCTGAGTTGCTAAGTCATTGTTAGGTTTTGTGAAGATTATTATGATAGTCTGTTGATTTATTGGTTTGACACATCACATAAAAATTGTCATAAATACTAGACAACTAGTTTTTATCATCGTATGCAATATGATGCCATATAATAAAAGAGTACTTTCAATCACGATTAATATCGTTAAAAACATACGAGCTCTTTGTAATTATCAATTTCACCATGAAGCTTATTTTCCATCAAAACTAAATATCAATTCGAAAAAGCTTTTACCCGAGCTTGGCCGACTCGCAGTGCCGACTGAATCGCTCGAAGATCTCGGGTCGTTCGCTCTTTTGGAATTGCGATTAGAAGGGAGATAGTTTATCGTCTACATCTCGTACTGTGCTTTATGTGTGTTTGCGTGCCCCGCTATCTGGAATTATTACGTTTATACAGAATAATTCCCCGTGATTCCATCTCTCCAAGGCCTATAAACGAAAACAATCACTCGACATATAATTTTTAACAAAAACGTTAATGCCCATAGTTCAAATCCATCAAAAATTAATCTCTCGATCAACAAAGTATTTATCAACAATCGTCCAAAAAAGCTTACCGCAAACGAAAAAGCCCAGAGCTCGAAAAGCAGCCACTCAATCCACCAATTTCTCGCGAGCACTTAATTAGCGCACGGCAACTCGAGCGCTTTATCGAGCGCGAGTTCTCGTTAAGACGCGCCAACGAGCTCCGCGCGCGAAATTGAGTCTTACCCTGAAAAGCCGACGACAGAGCGGCGATTTGTAACGAAGCTCGCGCGCGCGAGGCACGAGGAGGCGTGTATATACTCACGCATTCGCTCATTAACAGCCGGTCGTTATTGTGAGAGCGGCTTCTCTCTTCGCGAGAAAATAAATAGCCGGCTGAGACGTGCTAGCTGCTGGGATTAAAGGCATTTTGTAACAATCATTTACCAAATTAACAATAATTGCGTTATTTATATAAGAAACGCTGCATATCTATAATATCAGCTGATAAAAGAAAAAAAAATACTATCGAGCATCGTATGAATAAAAATCCCGAAGAAGCAAGGCAGATACACTCGCCATTATGGCGTCATGAAAAAATTTTCTTATTCACGAGCAGACGGCAGAGCTGGAAATCCGATAAGACGACGAAAATCCTCGGCCAAAGCCGTGAGCTCTCCGCTTTATCGATCTCCGGAGGGACGGAGAGAGAAAAGCAAGGGGGGGGGAAAAAAGCGCGGCATTATTAGCCGGTGCGCGCAGGCAAGCCGTTATGATTTTCGCGCTGGCGCGTTTCCCGGGACTGTATGCCGCTCGCGTTCGACACTAATTACCCAGTCTCGTATCTCGTATAAATAACGCGCCCTCCCGAGGCATTCGAGGCGGCCTGACTTTGGCCGAGGAGGTAGTTCGACGACTGGAATCGATTTTCAAACTTGCTTATCGATGCTCTGGCTTTGTAACGCAGCTGAGGGAGTTTGGTGCCCAGGTTTAGTGTCTGGGAATAAGGGACTGGCTGTCCTTGCTATTGCCTGGCTTTACTGGGAATTTGTTGGTGACTGTGGTACCTGATGATTTGTTTACTATTTGTTTGTTGTGATTTGTTTTTGTTTATGTATGTATGAGGGTATGTGTATTACACTAAGAGATAGAGGAAACCACAATTGGTTTAGGAATGTGAGTATAAAAGAAAGAATGTGATAATTGTATATTTTGAAGTAGGAAAGGCTTTCTTTTTTGGTATTAATAATTTATGAGTAATTTGAAGATAAACTTCTTATAAAGTTTACATATTTGATGGATTCAATTAAAAAACTCTTATCTTTTATGCTTATACTCAGGAGATACGAGTTTTCACTTGAAGCTGTTGTGTTATTCTGATCATTAAAAAGTCACGTACGTTCAAGACAAATAAGACTATCAGAGTTACACTTTAAATATGAATAACACCATAGTCACATGTGGTAACTATAAATTTCTAAGAAATATGCCTATGCTTAGTCTATTTTCGAATAATTCATGGAGGCATCAATCAATAGACTTTAGCTTAAAGACATTGTTGATATATTAAGCACAGTGGTTTACCGAGAGCTCTTAGAAGTTAAGACGTATTTAAACCTAGCCTTGAAGACAACAATTGTCGTAGAGGCACTTAAAGGCCTCGACATTTCTTTCTTATTTTTAAGAATTCGTAGATGTTTGACACGCGAAGTATTAATATACTTCCCACACGTTTAAAAAGACAAAGTTCTATTAATTTAACAATTACGATATAATTCAAATTTTTATTTTTACTTGGCAATTAAATAAGCATAACTTATTTTTCTGTTACAGATATATTCAGACAAAGCTATTTGTGGCACAAAATTTGACTCTTTCCGGCTCACTCATGGAAACTACGATCTTTCATCTTCATTAAAAAGAAAGATTATTTCTATTAAGTGTTACCAAGAAATACAAGTGACCTAAGGAAAAAAGGTGAGCATACATCCAAGATCAATAATATATATAGGTGATACACCTTTGAAAATTTAATAAATTGGCTCTTCGAACGATCGTAGTATTAATAATGCTAAAATTAATTCAATGAATGTGACTGATGAATTGTCACTTAGTCGCAGCCAAAGCTTGATGATTGCCGAATCACTTCTATAATTATTCAGAATCCGCTTTAATTGGTTAAATTGCTATCGACTCGGTATCGTATATATGTGGATGATTAAATGTTATTTCTCCTATTTTTATTCCATTATTGTTCAATTCTTTCTCCAGCGTACGTAGTGGGTAATTAAATATCTTTGATTATTCTATTTTTGCCTTACCCTAGTCTTACCGAGCGGAAATGATAACTTTGGCTTTTAATTATTCTAAATAGTGAACGTAGCCTTGCCTATCTAAAAGAATAGTCGAAAAATCTCTTAAAAATTTGCGATAGACTGATTGAACTAAGCATCTACTTAAACACTATCCCGTGTATCATCCTCGTAAAATGGTGGGTATTGAATAGTCGAATTTTTGGAGACACTGGAACTTGCAATTGAATTCCTATTTTAAAAGCTTATCTAAAAAGCGATTTTCGACAGCTATTAGATACATAATCCTGCGAACAAGCAACTAGCAGACACAATAATTACGCGGAAATCCAGTGAATCCAAAACCCAAGTAGCACAGAATCCGGCGCTAGCATAATATTCTCCACGCATCGATCAAAGCTTGTTTCTCTCGGTACACACCATTTCCCCCCGACTCTTCCTCCCCGGCAAGTGATAATCAGCTTATCCATCCTCGATCGTTCCAGCTCGAAACGTTTCCTCGATAATTCGATCCTCCTACCCCGTACCACAAATCCCTCCACCTCTCCAGAGCCTCAGCGCATCTCATCTCTCTCTCTCTCTCTCGTTGTTCTCACATCTCCCTCCTGAGGCAGCCACTCCTCTCTCATCTCTCGTCGTACGTGTCGTCTTGCGTCGTGACACATAAACACAGAGCTGCTCTCGGGCGCATACGTGTGCGCGCAAAGAGAGCAGATTAGTCGGAAGGACAAGCGGCATCGATGATGTAGCCGGCGGCCAGCAGCCAGTGGCCAGCTAGAGGAGGCGTCTGGGGCTCTGATCGTGGGTGCCGCGCTAGAGGTGGTGGTGGCTTTTCGCGTGCCGGCGGTGGTGGTCCCTCTCATGCGCTACTTGCTCTCTCTCTCTCTCTCTCTCTCTCTCTCGTTCTCTCTCCTCCCGTGGTGCACAAGGGGGCCTCCTCTCGCGTTGCCCAGTCTGCTCGTCGAATAATTAAAAGCACCGTAGGACTCTCTGTCAGTTAAGCGGCGATAGTGCCTTGGTGAACACACAACGCGCAGGGTCTCTCCGAGAGAGAGAGAGAGAGAGAGAGAGAGAGAGAGAGAGCTGGCTTCCATTGTGCCTCGCGCAAACACAACACACAAATACACCAAGCCGCGAGGGAGGCTCTCTCACGATTTACCCGGAGATCCTAATCGTAACAGCAGCCGCCACTGGCCACTGGCACCAAATTCGCCGATCGATTCGTTTGGCCTCTGGATTACACGGGACTGGCTTTCCACCGCGGAGCACGCGCCTACCTTCTCCTCTCTCTCCTTCGCTATGGCTCTCGCTCCGATGCCACCTCCTCGTGAGTACTTTTTTCTCTAGACTTTCCTTTGCGACCTTATCTTCTTTATCTCGCTCCTTTCTCGGGGATTCCGCGCGCGGGTCCTTTTGGTCCGCTCTTGTTTCGACTCGCGCCTTCAAAGAGGGACCAACTGCTTTTACCGAAGATTGGCGTGGAGAAGTGAAAAATCGCGCGGGGGGGTTGCTGGAGTTAGTACAGAGAGACTGGTAGCTTTGAGAGCGAGCTCGGTTTTTTTCTCTTTTGGACAACGCTCGCTCTCTTACATGGCAAAAGAGAATTTTGGTGAACGCCGCGGTGGAAGTTTTCGGTTCTCAGGCTAGTCACGCCTCTTTTCAGAGGAGTGTAATAGATTGATAAAGTTCCCTTTGCAACTACTCGGGAAAGAAGCGTTCAAATATTTATTCAGGGTGAACATTTTGTTTTTGAGGGATGTAGGAGCTCTACAGGGAACACTGGGACCGAAAATAGTGAAAACAAAATCGCGAGTTGTTTTTGTGTTTAAATTTTAAGTACATTCGAAGAAATCGACTTCATGATCTCCCGGTAAGCTTTATAACTTATGTATTTGCGGAGGAGATTGGGAACGTGCCTCAAATCTCGTTTATACAGGGGAATTTGCATTTTTTACGCTACATTAATTTTGAATTTTAAGTTACTCATCGATGTTTGCACGTCGCGTCGGGCCGCATAGCTTGCTTAAATTCATTAAATTTATGTGCACACTAATCAAATGTAAAATAGATTACATAACAAATTAAATAGTTCATTATAAAAATCGCTTTCATTACCGCACATAATATTTTTGTATACTAAAATTTTCAAGATTAAATTAATATTATCTTAATTACATCGAATTTCAAGCAAATAATTTTTTGTACGTAATTCTTAAAATATTATGAACTTTCATATTTTTTTATATACAACAAATTTGATTTGAGACATAAATTAAATTTCTTAATTGCAAATTTTTATTTTTAATATATAACAATTTTCTAATTTGTAAGTTAATTTATAAAGTAATTTGAGTATTTGAGTTCGGTATATAGTTTTAAGTAAAATTGAAGGTGTAATATTTTGACAGTCTTACTCTAAAAAGAAGTTATATATCTATCAAAAGCACAATTATTTTAGAACATATATTCGTAAAATTGATTTAGATAGAAAAAAATCAATATCAGAAATCACATTGGTAATGATAAGAAATTTTGTTGACAGGAAGTGAAATCTTTATTTATGTTACTGCGCTTTTGGCATGCGGTCACATGTACATTTAAAGTATTTATAAATTCCACCTGTTAAATTATTAACATATATCCAATACTCTGCTACTTTTCCATGTACTAACGTGGAAAAAATAATCATGGAAAAAAAATTTGCAATTAGATACTAATCTAAACTTATAATTTTATTAAATTAAGATATTTTTTAAATATAAAATTTCACTAAATACAGTACAGAAAAATTCATTACAAATTGATTAACATTTTTTTAAACTTACTCAATCTCAACCGTCTTTAACATAATTTAATTAACAAGAACAAATTCGTTCACATCTCAAACAACTCAATAACTCAAGCCCACTAAGCCCACTCCAAAAAATTAAAAAACAATCCGCAAAAAAAACCATCTGTCTTCCTCAACTTATCATCCACCTTTAAAAACACACCGCGAGCTCGCTAAATTCCATCTTCGCCCAGCATCCGCGCGCTCGTCACGGGTGCAACGCACTCCTGAGAGGTCCTGGACGATACATATATGAATTTGTTATCGGCGCAGCTACACGCGCGGGGAAAGACCGGATCGATCGGCGAGAGCAGGACGAGGACGACGCCTCGTCGCGAAAATTAAGGACGAGCTTTTTGGGAGGTCCTCGGCCAGATGCTGGCGCGCGATAGCTCGCCCCGAAAAATTGTATGTAATTAAAGGGGGAATTACATGTTACTTGGCGAGGATTGTATCGCGCGCTCGAGTATTATGGAACAATACGCGTGGAACTGGCGGGCCCTTGTTTTGCTCAGGGGATTGATTTAGGAGGGATGGATGCGAGGCTTGTTTGTGGGGGCTATGTTGTGGCTTTATAAGGTTCCTTTTTTTCGGATTATGAAGAGAAAAGAGGGTGGCGCTGTCTTTTTTTTGTGAGAAGGTGGGTGCAATATTGCGGGTGAGGGCTAAGGTATTGCTTTTTTGGGAGCTAATCGTTGTTGATGAAATAAGGTAAACTATGGTTTTGGAAAAATTCTCAATATATGAAATTTTTTCGGAAAGAATAAGAGATAACCATTTTTTTATTTACCTTTAGAAAATACATCCTTATTCGTAAAAAATTGAGACACCAAAAACAAATTTCACACATTTTCTCAAACACCCACAGAAAAAAAAAAATTGCCAAACGCACATAAATCACCCAAAAACTCGTACCAAAATACAAATCCCTCAGGCCGCGGGTCAAAAGAACATCGTTCCATTCTCCTCAAGCCAAAGCGAATTTATCATCCTATCATCGTCCTACTCGCGGCGTGATCCCGCGCATTACTAGAACAACTACAAATGTAAGCCGCGAAGTGCCAATAAATCTCGGGTAGAGCGAGCGTAACGAGCGCTTCGAGAGAGAGAGAGAGCGCCGAGGAAAAAGAGGCGGCACTGGAAACACGCGCTCGTTTAATTAAATCGTCTCGCATTAAGTTTGACAGCCCCGGCCGCGTAGGTATCGTCGTGTGGAGTCACCGAGCGCCGTTTGTATTATCGATGCGCCGGGGGGGCCTGGCCGCTTTCTTGCTCCGATTTTCCTCGGAGCGCCGCCGGGCGTGCGCTTTTCTTTTCCGCCGATGCCGGCTTTGTTTGTGCTGGAGTTTTAATGATTTCCACTTGGCTTTCTTTTCTTGGCGTTGGGAGCGTTGGTTTTTGCGGAGGCGACGGATGATTTGCGTTCGCTGGGTTGGTTGGCGAGGCGGAAGAGCGGTTAGTTTTGGAAAAAAGTTTTCGGCTTTCATGGGTGATTGTAAAGATGATTAGCTGGAGTAGTTTGGCTTTAATTGCGAGAGGAGAAAATTGCGCTGGGACATTGTAGGTTTTTATTGGCGAGGAGAAAATGACTCGGTACTAGGATTCTAGTCGAGGGTATATTTTAATTATTGGTTTTAATTTTATTGGATTTTTCTATTTCATTTTTCTAAAAATAGGCGGCTGTGTGGTGGTGAATCGGAACGGAGGTCGTGGCGTATACAGACCGTTATAAGAATGTACGTGAAGTTAATACTATCAATAATCGTTTTTTAAGTCTTGAAATGAATCATATGAAGAAATCGATTTTATCTGTATTTGTCATCGTTTATCGCCACATTGATCATCAATCACATCATTTCTTTTTAACGAGCTCTAAGTTGTTTTTATCTTATAAGTGCACAACGACCTGTAATTACTTCACCCGTGAAAAACAAAATAACAAAACACGCATTAGTCAACAAATCATTTTTGCTTTTTTTAATAAAATACATTGAGTTTTTTTTAAATATACAACAAAATAACAAATATTTAATTATTTTTTTTAATTTCATTGTTCCGATAAAAAGTTAATTTTGAATTCCTATTCCTGTATGATTAACAAAGAAACTCTATTCATCTATTCATTATCCCTACTCAAAAAACACACCCACAACTTCTCTATTCTCCAAAATATTTTCAAAATCCCCACCCCCTCCACAACCACCAGCTCAAAAGCAACCCTTCAACATCCTCCCAAACAACCCTCCACAATCCCAAAACTCAACCCGATACCCCAGAAATATGATTTTCGCATCGGCCGTCTCTCCCTTCGGTTTCTGCATTACGCGAGAATGCGGCAGGTTGCGCGCTGACTCGTGAAAATACGCGCGCGACACACACGAGAGCGAATAAGAAGAAGAAGCGGAGGCAGCAGCAGCAGCAGCAGCAGCGGAGAGGCAAAGAAGAAGAAGGATCGACCGGTTTGTAGAGAAGCTGCAGCGCGCCGTGCGTGTGCTCCAGTTTGGCCTGCGGATCGACAAGAATGCAGCTCGTGCTATCTCTCGCTTTCCCCCTACCGCGTCCTCTCTTTCTCTCTCTCTTCTGCGCTCCTGTTTATCCCCCCTGAGGAGGCGTAAAAAAAGGAGGAGGTTTCGGGCCCCGAGACAGAGAGAGAGAAAGAGAGAGACGCGCCCGAGAAAAGAATTTATTTGAATCGAGAGAGAGTTAATAAGTGTTATGCGCAGTGGGGAGAGAGAAAGAGAGAGAGCTTATTCTTTTTTTTCGCTCCTCCTTGAAGTTGGTATTCCGATTGAAGTCTTGAATTGCTTCATCTCTGGCTGAGAGAGGAAGAGAGCGCGCATAATTGCCGCGAGTTAAAGTTTTGTTTACAACTGCCCGAGATTTTCGCGAAACGAGTTTATCGAGTCGCGCGCTGGGGAAAGTAAATTATTCAATTATACACGATACGCGGGGAGTTTGTGAAGAGAGCTGCAAAAATCTTGTTTGCCGGGGAAAACTTATGCTCGTCGCCGGATTTGTCGAGGCGTTTCGTTTTGCCGGGAAGGATTGATGGTTATGGTTTTATTCGAAAGATTCGTTATACGATGAAATATAGTTAATGTATGGGAGCTGTGTGGTAAGATGTTTCCAGGAACATCGTCTAATTAATTTTTATGGTGAAGCGATAAAATTTTTGTTTCGTACTAACACTCGGGAAATTTACGGTTCGTCTTGGCGGAATGATTTAATTATATGCAGTTGGTGTTTTACTGAATGACACAAGCGCGCTTCGGTCTACGAGAATAGTTGATCCTTTAAGAAACTAATCTTTCTGATCTCACATATTGATATTTATATTGGACCTCCCGTGAAACGAGAGTTTAGGACTTCTTTTTTTTCTCCTTTCTTCGCCTGGCTCAGACTACAAATTTCATCAAATGGGGATTTACGAAGCCCTATTTTTCGCTGAAATTGTTGGCGAAATGACTTTCTTCTTAAATTAATCGAGATGAAACCAGATTGTTTATAGACATTGTTTTATGAAAGAAAGTTGTAGTTGTTCTAGTAATACAAAAAATTTAATAAAATTAATAAAATTAATAGAATAATGAGAAGATTTTGAAATTGTGTAATTTTATTCGATAATTTCATTGTTTCAGCCAATTCTAGTATATAACTCCAAATCATTCTAAATTGTATTTCCTTAGATCAGGGTAAAATTTCTCGAAAATTCACTTTTATTATGCTAGTTCATTACTCAACCTTACTATATCTTCAATATATTTTTACGAACTGATAACCAATACCAAATCCACCACATAATCTTAAAACATCTCCCACCATCTCATAACCATCAAAAATTTTCAATTTCGTCGCAATGATCACACCCAATAAACAAAAAATCAAAAGCTCACACCTCAATCCAACCCCTCACTAAGCAACCATAAACCGCATAAGCACCCACCGATGCTCATTTCGCCAAAGACGTAGTGCAAAGTGTTTTAAGCGGCGCGCGAACTGCCGCTTTAAATCTCTCTTGCCCCCCTCGCGAAAAAAAAAAAAAGCAGGACGAGACACGCGTAAGAGGGTTAGCCGAGTGAGAGAGAGAGAGGAGAAGAAAGGGGTCAGAGCGAGAGAAAATTAGGCAAAAAACGAGAGAGGATCGCGGGGATTTTCAATGGGCACTTTACATGCGCGCGTTATTTAACCGCGCAGTTTTACGGATATCCAGTTACGACGTCGTTTGTATTTTAGAACTCGTTACGCTCTCGCCCCCGCGCGAGCTCGCTCGCGTGTATAACTCGAGCGCCTCGGAGCTTCTCTAAAACACTGTTATAGACGTCGTTGCAGCTAGCGCATCTTTCTTTTTTTCTCCTTCTCTCTCTCTCTCACACGCTTCTACTCTGGCTCTCTTTTTGTGTTATTCCGTTGCTTGATTTGCCGCTCGGGTTTTAGTTCTTATTAATCGTTTGCCTTACGGTTTTGAAAGATGCGCCGCGGCGGTTAAGTAGCTTGGAAATTCCGCGTTCGTTTCTCTTTTTGTTTGGCTTGTTGCGCGCTTTTTAACGGGAACGCGGCTGTTAAACTGCTTTGAGAAAGTTGTGGATTGAAGCTTCTGTTTTGGCGAAGTTAAATTTATACTTGTTTCGAAAAATTGAATATTTTAAGAATTTGGTTTTTCTGAAATGAAACGCTTCAAACTATATTTTATTTGTTGTACAAAGGATTATAACTGTCAGAATGAAAAGTTTAAGTTTAAATAAGGAAAAGAAGTATTAACTTTTATATTAAAAATTTAATCAATTTAAGTAATTCGCCTCGCTCGCAACTTTAATAATAAGCATTAAAAACAAAACAATTTCCTCGCCTACTTAAAAACCAGTCCGCACTTAATAAAAGCAAAAATAAAGCCCCAAACACACACGCTTCCACCGCTCTACAAACGTCGCAGCCTCATTCTCGAAATTGACTTCCGCATCCTGCTCTTTGACCCGTCTCCCTCGCACTATTCCCCACCCCCGCGCTTGTCACCATAAACCCTCGGGCTACTCCCTCAAATTCCAAAATACACGGCGCTACTCGTCGTCAGTCGAAAAAAATGCCCAATCTCCCTCTCTTTCATTCTTGTCCAAGACATTAATTCTCCGGCAGCTCCTTCACATATATCGCGGGTTGACTGACATCGGGAGAGGCACGTGCGCGGCTGCCTGCCGGCCCGAATTTTTCCCCGACGCGCGTGATCGCGTACAAACAGCCGCGGGAACGAGGCCGCGAGGATGTATATTACGCGCTTGGTACACACGTGCGTTGAGTCCAGCCGATGACCTTTCGTGAATTAGTTTCTCTCCTGCCAGGTGCTGCGTGAGCGTGTGTCTTTTTGGACTTTTGGGCGGTTTCGGGCGCGGGATTAGGTGGGCTTTTTACGACGGGAGATGATGAAAGAGGTGTTTGGGAGCCGCGGACGTTTGATGCCGGATAAGCGGGCCCTGATGGCCATCTCTGAGGTTTCTCTTTCTGGGAAAATTTTTGTGGCTCTCTTTGCTGAGCTAGTTGTTGGCTGGTCAGAGTTAGATTCTTGTCTATGGTTTTTCTGTAATTAGTGGTTTTCGAAAGAAATTGGTTCAAGTATTTACGAAAATTTTAATTGCAAAATTTCGTCTAAAAACAAAAGAATATCGTCAGAATAAATTTTCCCAAGTTTACAAGACACATATATTATTAAATGACAATAAATTATTCTACAATAGATTTTTTTCTTCAACAATCATTTTATATATTCAACTCCCGCTTGAAAAATTCCATTCAACTCCTCCAATACCACCTTCTTACATCATACACAATCACAATAGCTCGACTCTCTTACTTCAAATTCATCCGACCGCGCTTCACCCATCTCAACTTCCCTCTCTCGAAAAAAAAACTCCCGTTGCCCGAAAGCCAAGCTCTCCAGTAGTCCCCGACTCCCATGCCGGAATTCCTCAGCTCTCGCTCCAGCCACGTGTTGTGCAGCGCAAATCAGTCATAATCGCGCGCGCCGCGCATCCTTCAAAGTCCATTAACCGGCGCGCACTTACCCACACACAGACACACGTGCGAATTACGATATATTCCCGCGACATCCGACTCGCTCGCGTCCGCTCATTAATCTTTCTCGTCGCGCATGTGCAGAGCGCGGTGTATAATAGAATAATCTCGCGCCTCGTCTGTGTGTATGTGTGCGCCGAGAGAGAGAGACTCGCCCCGGCACTTAATCACCTTTTCGCACTTGAAAAAGCCAGCCGAGTGAATGAGTTGTCGAAGCTCTGCCGAGTCACCGCGCGCGCGTATGCAGCAGCGTATATATACGCAGGCTCTCCATTCACGCCCGTAAAATCTTTCTATATGTGCTCTCGCATCTTTCCCGCGCGCCTCGCTCTCATTCAAGAAGGAGATTAGAGAGGCGCTGGTTCAGGTGGTAAGGCGCTTATGTGTGCTAAGACACGGGAAGGTGTCTTTTCTTTTCTCCGCGCGGCGGAAATTGTTTACTACTGTTTCGAAGCTCCTGCGGTTTAAGCTTTTTCTTTTGGGGTGTAGTGGGATAGTTGTGCGAATGAGATACTTTACGTTTTTTGTTTTTGTATTTTGTGTTTTTGAGGGGCTTTATTTTAGTTTGGTTTAACAGTGCGCTATAGTTGTAATTCATCTGTGAGGCGAGGTATGCGACGGAGAGTTTAGAGCCACTCCCACGCGTGTGAGTTCATTGAACAAAGCAATGTAGAATTTATGATAGGAGAAATAGTCTGCAAATTAATTAAAATTACCGTATCTATAAGTTATTTAAAAAGACGTGAAAAACATGGGAGTCGCGCGGTAAACGTACATGCACCTGAATGTGCCTTAGAAATTCCTCAATATTTCCCAATATCTGTCGCTTATATGTTTACCTACACATATTCTTGCTCTATATTTCTTTCGTGCTGATTTATGACGTGTTTACCTCAATGCGATACGTGCCACGATGACGGAAGTGTGCTCGGCTCTCAATATCGGATCGGATGCATACGTGTGTCTTAATATTGATGATAAGGGGATTTCGAGTATGTTTAGTATCGTCGGAACGTCACAATACTGATAAGACATCCAATTTATACGATCGGGTGTAGAGATATAATGCACATTATCGTTAATAAAATATGTTAAGCAATAATTTCCTTTAGAATTTATACCAGCTTAGGTAGGAGAATAAGTGACTTTTTATAAATATTTTGAATGTAAGAAAGATATTTTACAATACAAATAAAGTACTTAAAAGTCTTAAGTCTTTTATTTAAATTTTATTGAATTTTGATTTTGATCTTTCGAACAGCCAATGACAATGAAATTTTAAATAAACTAAAACTGCTAATTCGGCAGAAATTATAAATAGAATTGCAACACTAATAAATAAAAAATATTTCATAATTCAAATTCATTAACAAAACATTGCTTCTCTGTTTCAGTATGCAACGAAGTCCACTAGCCGAGTTACCCAAAAAGCTTTGCTACAACCGACGAAACCGTCGCATCTTCACCAGCAGGTCCAGCGCAACCTTGCGAAATCGAATATCGTCTTAGAAGCAAACCGTCAACACCAATCAACACGTATATGACACCAACATCAACCAATCGCCCGAAGCTCTCTCGCGACCAAGCGAGATGAGTCGACACGATCCTAACCATCAGCAGGAGCCAGAGCAGCAGTAGGCGCGAGAGGCACAGTTCTCGGAATGTTCCGCGTTCGGCGCCCCAAGCAGCGCCAGAACGCCAAAAGCGTCGACCAGGAGCAGCAGCCGTTTTCACTGCCTGCGATTTGCGCGCGATGAAAGCCGACTGGCCAAAGGGCTGAGCATTAGGCGCGCGCCGCACCGGGAGAAGAGACGGAAAGCAGCGACAAAAAATGCTGGATTTGCTGAGCCATCGCGGGCCGTTGACGCCGCAGCGTCAACCGGCGGAGAGCGAAGGGAAGGAGACGGCGGCCCGAGAGCCGGCGACGATGACGAGGCGGAGCGACCAGTGCTCGCTGCGCCGTCAGCGGCATCGACAGTCCCACCTGCTGAGCCATCACCAGCAACGGACCGAGCCCGCTGAGCCATCGCCGCCCCGTTGCGCTTGCGGCCGCGAGCTCGAGGACTGCGGCCCCGATTTTTGCGCCCTCTGCCAGCGCCTGCGCTGCTCGGAGGACGACAGAGATGTAGGGGAGTGCGAGGAGACTGCCAGGAGAAAGGAACTGAAGGAGGAGAAGGACTTCCGCTCGGCTACTCAACAGCAGCAGCAGGAGCAGCAGCCGAATAAGAGCGAGACGACTACAACGACGACGACGAGGACGAGGCGGCGCCGCGAGGTCGGCGAGGCCAGCTGGCTTAGGTGCGCCGCGAGCGTCGTCAGATGGGACTCTGCCAAAAGCAGCACGACGTGCCGGAGACAAGGAGGCTCATTTTGCCGGGAGTGGCTGGTGCCGCTGACGCTCCTGACGCTCGCGCTGCTGCTGACGCTCGGCAGCGCCAGGGCGGATAGCGGCAAGCCCCCAGTCGCCGCTGCCGCTGCCCCTCCAGCCGCCAACTCCAGCGCCGTCGCCGACGGGGCGAAGAAAGCTACGAAGGGTGAGTGTACCCCCCTCTCAAGCTCTGTACTCGTATATATTTTTCCTTTTGCGCTTTTTCTCTTTCTCTTAACGCGGAGAGCGTGCCCGTCTGCTGCCTCCGCCCCCACACCACTTTGGCTCCCTTATTTCGATGGATCTCGCTCTCTCGGTCTTTTCGGGGGCTCGGCGGCGGCTCCTCTTGTTTCGCGGCGGAATGTAGAATACATTTGTTTTCTTTGTTTCGCTCCTTTTTTTCCGGGACGGGCCGGGAAGGAAGGGACATTTTTATGGTTATTACGATGCGTATATAGCGAGGAGGAGGACGGCACCGAGCACTTGGCTAAGTGCTGCGATCGCGACTCGAAATGGACACTTCTTCCGAAGGAGCCCGCACGATGTATTAGGTTAGCGGGGAAGTTGTTCTTTTTCTTTTTTCTTGCTTTTTATTTCTTAATTTTTTGTTCCAGTGGAGGACGGGTACGTTACTGGGGGGATTTATCGGTTGGTTTACGTGATAAAGAATTCTTTTTGCGGGTAACGTTTTAATATGCGATACATCATTCATTAATTTTTTAAATATATAAATTTATTAATGCTAATAATTACGTTTACGCTAAACATAGGTTCGGAAAATTGTAGACTAGAGAATGACGCAGTCATTTACTTTAAGTTGTTATGACATTAAAATCTTTTTATATTACAATAATTAAAACTTATTTATACTTTCGCAACTCTTAGCCAATAAATATTCAGCTAAATAAATAAAACAAACAACTTAAAATAAATAATATTTCAAAACTTTACTTAAAATATTAACACTTCTTACGTAACGGAGCAAACAAAATCACTCATCCCAAAAGCACTTGCAGCTATCAATAACAAAATGCACCTCATTAAATATGTCACGAAACTCGCGACTCGATAGCATTTCCGTCTCTTTCTCTTTGCATAGAGGAAACGAAGACAAAAAATAATGGTTACGCAATAGGAAGTCGACGAGCGCGTCGTAAAAACAGGCCGGCTCTCTTGCTGGCGCTCGCTCCCGTACTTCTTTTGCATGCGTCGTCTTTGTATCACTGTTTGCCTGAGTCTGTGTTTGTAAGTGTGTATATATTTATATATACACATACTCACACACACACACACAGACACATACGTATACACACTTCGAATTTATATACGCTCGGCCAACTCGATGAGAGTCTCGCTTTTTTTCGTCTAAGTAATTCGTTTAACTGTCGAGGAGGAGTTAAATTCGTTTTTGTAGTTTGCGCAGAAAAATAAAGGAGATGTATTTACAAAAAGCTACTTTTAGAGCTTAATATCTATTGCGATTTTATTGGCTTGAACCGTGTTAATCTATTTATTATTAATTATTGTTTTTATATAAATGGAAGTGATTTAATATTTAATATAAAGCAAAAATATAATTATAGAATATTAAATAAAAAATTGTTAAAAGCAGCATTGAATTATTTAAACAAATCTACAGTAACATTTTCGGGCATTCGATATTTTGTTATAATACATTCGGAGTGATCTTCGTCATTCAATAACATTAATTAATTTAATATACTTATAATTATTATGTTATTATGTCCTTTAAATTAAACATTTCTTTTTCATGTATATCATATTTATTAACGAGTTTGTTACTCTTATAACAAATTGTTACCTTATAAAACAAAACTTTCTCATCAAAAAGAAAATTTTTGAACGTTGAACTAGTTTGAGTGTTAACAATAACAACATGTCACTTGCAAAACTTTGTGTAATCAATTCTTTTGTAAAAACGATGGCAGGCTGTCGTATAGTTTTATTTTAAATATAAAATTATAACCTAAAACTCTTAAAGTAACAATTAAATTAAAATTTAAATTATATCATAGTTGCAATTAAGTTTTACTTGGGTCATATAAAATTTTCTAATACTTATCTCATCAACGCGTTGACGAGTTTGAAGGCACAGCCTTGCATAAACTCCCAAGAACAGATGAAAAACAACATACAACAAAAAAGAGGGAAAATTTGACACGAACCACTATTAAGTTTAGTTTATGCGTTTTTTCTTTTGTTAACCGCTGATAATAGCGCTTAGTGCTTAATAAAACTGTTTATCCGGAAATGGTGAAGCTGCGCTTTATTAATAATTTTTATTTGCAAAAGATAATTGGCTTTTTTTGCGTACTAATACGTTTGTATGTAGAACACAAAAAATACGACAACAGTGTTTTAAGAGAATTCAGCGACGCCACTAAATTCGAGTTTTACGTTTTGCGTGCCGTCGTTTATGTTTCTCATTCTTTTTTTGTTGCCTTTTTAAGCGAAGCTTTTATGTATAGAGTAAACATTAAGATGAAAGGATTTTTTTATAGTAATCTTGTTTTGGTAACGAGATTTTTTCAGCTTTGGAAACTAGTTTTATAGTCTTCTTTTCATTATTCTGATGATCATCCGATGGAATTAAGATAGCTAAATGCTTTAATTCATATAGTATTTAAATATTTTAGGTAAATATAAAAACATTTTGTTAGTTTGATATTATTACAATTCTCAACAATCAAAGTGATTTCAGATTAAACTTTATTAAAAATTTGATTTCTAATTATTTTTTATAAATTGTGCTAAAGATTCATCCATTGTTAAGTTATTTTAAGAATCACACTACAAAAAAAAAAATAATAAATAAATAAATAAATAACTTTTCACATTTAACTTTATTCTTATTTCTGCACTTTTAGAGTTAATCTTCACATCTTTCTCATAAATCTAACGAGTTTCCATAAATTATAACGATACAATAATCTAATCCGTAATCTACCAAACTAGAATTTTCATAAATTTTTATCACCCACAAAAAGATATACAACCCAAGCTCTACATTCCATTCGCTTAAAGATCCAGTACAGGAAAAAAAATATGAATCACATTCCACGGTAAATAGGAGTCACGAAAACGATCAATCCGGAAACGATGACACGAGAATGTGTGTCAAACCTCTCAAATACTCGCTTGGCCACGATGTGTGTATACGCGAGAAAAGAAAAATAGGAAGCGATCGGAGCGCGATATGTCAGATAAGCCTATTTATAACGGAATACCGTCACACGAATGACCGCGAATAATATTCCAGGCGCTCTCTACGCGCCGGGCATTCAGGATCAAGTGTGATTTTGCGCTCGCGTCATTCGATGACGAAATTCGGCCGCGCCATTAGCGCTGAGTTTATAAGCAGGTGACTAAGCCGGCGTAAAGGCGTACATCATAACGGAATAATGTAGGAGATAAGAGGGATATATAATTCGTGAAATCAGTGCGGGTTAGGAGTTGCGTGGAAGATCGTGAACTATTGATAATGCGGAGAATGTACTTTTTTATTTAGATGTTTTTTTTTTTTTTTTTTTTTTTTTTTTTTTTTTTTTTTTTTTTTTATTTTTTTTTTTTATTTTT
>JAPYZB010000150.1:0-27838 GCA_030522745.1 Eupelmus kiefferi | reverse complement strand
TGTTTTTTTTTTTTTTTTTTTTTTTTTAATGATAAAATTTATATGTCGAGATTGATTGGAAAAGTTCTATGCAACTTAGTTACGAATAATATGAGTATTGAAAGGTCTTAAATTATTTTCATTTTTTGCTTGAAGTTTCGCTAAATTAAAAAGAATAAGATGGAATATTCATATCGAATAGTGACTAGCGTCGTAAACAGAAACCTCAGGTTTTATGCAAGGACGATTATAAATATTACATTTACAATTCGTTAGCCCTCGAATATTTAATGTTTGCTTCTCATAAACCTATTTCATGTAAAAAATTTTGATTATAAATGATTATCTTTCTTTTAAAATCATTTTTTCTATATAGACCTATATTTTACAACCTTCAATTATTAGTTTGTGTGACTCAAAGTAAACATCAATAAATAAGGTCTCAAAATTTGGTGATATCATTTTGAAATTTTTATTATATAATACAAGAGATAAAAATACTTGTAAAACTTTTTAATGTCAGAAGTTTTGATATAAAAATTATAATACATGTTCAAATTCAACACGTATTCAGTACAACTATACAATTTAAAAATTTAAGAATGAAGTTTCAAATATCTTAATTGTGTAAAACTTATATATTTTTTAATTTTTAAATTATAATAATCCTGAAGGTTACAAATTGTAAACATTTATTTCAATTAGTAAAAGGTAATTTATTTATGTAATTAAGAAGTAAGAATTAATTAAAGACTTAATAACTTAACTCGAAATTACGAATCAGGTTACATCGTAAAAATAAAAAATAATTATTTATAACATAAAATGAACAATAAATACATTAAAATCAGATGCAAGGTCTCAGCACTTTCGCGACACTGATGTATGCAATTTATTCGTCAAGGCTCAAGGTAGGCAATAAATTTTGCTATTATCTTTCCAAAAAGTTTCTGTGAGACTGAAGTTTAAAAAAAAAAAATTATGAAACATATTAGCAGAAGTAAACAACAGTTGCGTAATATTGAAATTCATTATTTATAGTTCAGCAAAAGTTAAACAAAAAAGAATTTTTTATAATAAAATCTTGTATAATATTGATAATTGTTTGCTAAATCATTATTCTACATAAATTAAGTTTTTCTTTTTCGTTTCTGTACTAATTAGTAATTAATCCTAAAAATAAATAAGCGTACTGTGTTATTTACGTTGAGAATGTTATAATTAAGTCATAAGTTATGATATAAAAGAGAAAAATTTCCATTACGTAAAATTATTTTTTAAAATATCTTTACAAAATCAAAGAAAATTATTAACATAAAAAATATTGCGGTATTTTATAAAAATAAACTTTAAAATATTGCTCATATTAGGTTTCGTTAAACAGCAGATAATTACATAAGAATTTTTAAATTCTTTAAATAATGTTACGATTGATTACGTCTTATCTGGAGAGGTTTGAAGTAGAACACATAATTCTAGAGTCACTTCGTTTGAGCACGAATCTATTTAGCGTTTCGTGCGCGACTTCAGAATGTTGTCACTAGATCTTTGAAAGAGACAGATGTATGTGCTGATTTCCTTTCCTTTATTGTAGTAGAAGGAAGAATAGTGAAAAATATTCTTACATGTTAATATTAAATAGTATATAAGAATTTATTTAAAAATTTTTTACAGCGCTTCAATATTTGATGTACCTGCATAACTATTACCGAAATAAGTACATCAGAATATTTTAAATCTAATTTAAATTTTTGTTAAGAAATTCAAAATTTGTTTGAATTAAAACTTTATTTCTTACAATTTCACATACAAGAAAATATTTTTTAACATTGAAAATAATATATAATATAATTCTATTATAAGTATCATTTTAATTTGCTTAACTTTACTTTTATATTGAAAATATACAGTTAGAGTATTAAATAAAACAATTAACTTTAGCTTTTAATTTGAAGTCTAAAATAGTCGCAGATTTGCTGAAAGTCCAGATGAGCTTCGATAGCGCAGCTCGTGTTCTCTTTTTTTATCACCCCCGCATCGACCCTCGTAATTCCGAGAATAGCTTAACAAATGGATATGCTTACTGCCGTGGAAACGAGATTGATTGTCTTTTAATAGGCCATTTCTTTGCGATCTTTCCCCGTTTTAACTTTTTTTTTCATTCAATTGCAGTAATCCTCATCATTAGATATTCGATAAATAATCTATTCTCATAACCCCACCGTTATAAGTGAGTATTTATGACACTAGAAAATTTTATATGCGCTTAGTACGCTTAATTTCATCGTACAATTCGTAAATAATAATCGCTTTGAATGAACTTTATATGTTAATAAATAATTACTACTTTACAATGAGCATATTTCGTTAGTGAATATATTCGTTCTTAAATCGTACCGTGCAGAAATTGTTTCAGAACAGTATTTATTGTGTAGCAAAACTATTTAAAATAAACAACAAAATAATTAAAACTTTCAATACTAATTTGAATAATTTATTATAATTTATCTAAACGTGCATATACCATTGTTTTATTTATAATTAAAATTGAAATATTAAAGTAATTAATATCAGAACATTTTAAATTTCGACATTATATAAAGCGGATATTCATTAATTACAATGAAATTGCTTTTTTATATTTTAACATATCCGGCAATAACTTTTTTTAAGAGAAACTATAAATACCGAGTATCTCTCACATTATTTTATCTAATTTATAAAATTAAAATTCCCTTTTAACGGTTCACCAATAATAATTCTCATATTGCGCGGAAACTTCAAAGACTATCATTCCTAAAAAAGAAAACTCACTAAAAGCTCCGCGATCCTCTAATAAATGTGACTTTCGCCTCTCTAATTCCATTTTTACGCACCCAAGGGCCTCTCAGCAGCTCAGAACAGCAGCGGCACTTCACTTCACTTGTGGATGCAGAGTGCGTTTTTCAAACCGCATTAAAACCTTTGAAGTTTCTGCATTTTCTCCCGCAAAGTGCTCCAGCCTTGAAGTAGAAAAACTTCTCTGCGGCAGATGCCGCATAAGAGGAAGAGCCTAACTTCAGCTCGTCGTCTTAAACTTGTGATGCGCGTCGCCGTTAACCCATCTCCGGGGCCTGAATTTCATCTCGGCTCGCTTAAAATCACTCGAGAACGATCTCTCTCCTCGTAGTTTGATCAGCGCGAAAAATATCGGCCGCAGGGAACGCGCCGCGCTTGACTTGGAAGATCGCCCGAGAGCGCGTGTTCGTGCTTCAAGGACTTCTCCAATATTGTGACCCTATAATGATATAGTAATAATAATGGCGTTAATAATGAGTATGTTGCACAGATCTGAGTATGAATTATCGATGCTCTGACATAATTTATGGATTAATGTTTAATGTTTAACAGTAATTATCATGTCATTTGACGCTGCGATTCAGAAAACTTCAACCTTTCGTGTTTAATAAATCAAAAAGCAAGATACAAACCTGTCAGCCACCTTATTTAATAACATTAAAAATAACTTTTCAGTCGTTTTAGTTGTTGCTTGAGTACACATTTTTAAATATACTCATTTATTTTATTATAACTACCTTGTGTACGGAATTAAGTTTAATATGTTACACTTAAACACTTCTAATTAAAAGTTTCATGTACTGAACAATATTAAAAAAAAACTAATACAAAATAAAAATTTTCTAAAATGAAATGCATTGCAAACCCAATAAACAAAAACAACAATTCACACAAAACTTCCTGTCTCATCCAAAATTAAAAAAAAAACCCCCGCTATCACTAGGACAATACCGAAAAAACAAGGGAAATTCCATAGTGCCTCACTCCTCTCCATCCTCTCTAGCGATCGATGAAAATTATTTGGGCTGGCCCACAATGAAAGTGGCTTATATACCCGAAGTAACGTCGAGTAGACGCGCGTGCAAGCGGCACGTGCGACGTCCTTCGTCATATCGTCGTCCGGCGGCGTCGTCGCTAACTGAAAAAAAAAGAGGAGAAGAGCCGAGATGGCGGGCCTCTCGGTCTGACGCGTTCGATTGACATCTATCGAGAGACATTCTCCCCGGCGACGAATTAATTTCATCCTCCGCTCCCACGCGCCGTCACGGCGACGGAAAAGCCCACGTGTCCAAGCGCGCTCGGCTCGTCCGGTTCCTTTGTTTTTGCCTGGCAATTTCCTTTTTTGCTTTCGGCTCTCGATCTTTCGGGTTGTTTTCGAAATTGCCTGTTTCTAGGAACTAGTGCTAATACATTGCCGATGCAAGCCTATAAATCACGGAGAGGCTGGATTTATTTTTTTCCCCGATAAATCAGAGAGGGATCGAAGTTTTGGGAAATCTCGAGGATAATTTTATGGGCAGTGGTGGGTTTTTGAAGGTAGGCTTCGGTGCTTCTTTGTGAGTCTTGGAAGATACAAGATTAAAAGCCGAGGGAAGTTGAATTATATGGCAAGCTGGGTCACAGTTTGAATACATATTCACGTTTTGATTACATAATTACGATGGTACTAAAAGTGAAAATTGGTATCGATAGTAGTAATAGAATTTTATATTCGAAAATGGATACGTTATATTTATTTCATCTTTTTTCACAATTGTTACATTGTATTTCAAGGTTACTATTGGCAACGACGTAATAATCATTTTCAATGACTCAATTCGAAATTTTTTCAAAGATATTCATTAAGATCGCCTTCTTTCATCCATATGCAGTGAAATGTTACGCATTTTTTGTATGCTATTGGAAAAGTTTAACTTTTTATGTTTACTAGTATCATACGTCATGAATTCTGTTAATATTGATCCTATAATACTTTTATTGTTTACATTGCTATTTGAAATTAATTTGTAAATTAATCATCATTTTTTCTCTTTTCAGGTAAGTTGATCATATTTGCTTCCGCATATTTTTGCTGTACAGCTGTGAGTATTATTAAAAACTTGAATTATTAACTGTTCCATAGTAGTTTTGTAATCATAAGCCTATGTTGTAAATGAATTAAGAATTATCTACACGTGTACACGTCAGCTAAATACCATTATGCCAATAAAATGTGCAATAGATAGTCCTGTCAAGTAATGAATTTACCGCTGATTGAATTAAGCTACAATCGCATTTTCGTAGAACGAAACCTATACGATTGTCCAGAGCGTGAAAAAACCTTTAACGTAAGCTGATTTCCCTTGTTCGGGTCTCCAATAAAGCTCAATAAAACTAAATTTATACAAAAATGAGAAAATAAAGTTCTTTTCTTAATTATACATTACTGCTAACGATTTAATTAAATTTGAAAGATTACTTTAAAAAATCTTAACTTACTTCAATGTTATTGTAGAGAAGAAGGATGTTAACAACTAATTTTATGAGTTCACAAACAAACCTTTATACATAATTAGTTTATTTTGTGCCGCGTAATTTCACCTTTTATATGTTTAAAAATACATTAAAATACATTGCTTTAATATTCGATGCTACAACATGTAAATTTCTCGAAAAAGAGCTCAACCCAAGCCTGAACAGCCCATGTAAAAGCCAGCGCGCCTCGCTCACCCCTGTGCAAAACCAACAATAAAAGCCGCAAACCCTCGGCGCATCGAAGGCCGTCTTTCGAAAATTAAACTGCTCCCTCAACAGAGAAGTAGAATCACGGCGCTGGTTGCGCGAGCTCCTCTCGGCTCGCAATATTCGCGCGGGCGCATCAGTTTCCTCGCGAGCGCCGCTTCATAGTTATACACCTTTATGTGGGACGTGACGTCTAAAATTGCGTTACTCCCGGTTATTTACACGTGCCTAAGTGCTCTCGCTGCGGTCGGCCGGCCCGAGCGTTAATTGTATCTTCATCCTCTAATGCACGCCGATGCGTTTCAGGGGAGAGGAGGGCCCGCAGCGTCCGAGCTACTCGCAATTTTCCTGGTATAAGCATCTCTGGAGGTCTCGAATCTTCTTTGCCAGAGCTACGAGGACTTTGATTTCAAACTGAGCTTGCGCGCATTTTTTGGTTTTATAATTTTTGATTTGATTTTCTGGTTGTTCGGATTGATTCTTCGATAACAAGATTGCAATGAAAATTGTACAGTGGAAAGAGAGCTAATGAGGTTTGGACAATTTTGTCGTATGTTTTTATTTATTTGCTCATTTGGGTGGCGCTAATTTTGGATTAGCTTTCAATGTGTGATTTGTCTATCTTAAGAACTAGGTAACCTATTGAAGCAAAGTCATTTGGGAAAAATTGCGGTGATTCATTTATTGAAAAATAGCAGCTACGCAATCGCGGAGAGTGTTATTAAGAGCCAAACAATTTTTCACTACATTTTGCAATGCCTTAGAATTACCGTTAGGATTTAAATTGCAGGTTTAGTCATATTGCGCCGGCATTCCTCTGTCTCCGCTTCAAACGCGTTTGTGCATATAATGGCACGACGCCGCGCATGTAGGAACTTCAGTGTTCATTCAAGGCTTGTATGCGAGCTTGAATAATACTTTTTTTCATTTCAACGTAAGCGTAGTTTTATTTGTTATTAAAAAGTGCTTTGAAATGTTTTGTAAAGGTTTGAAGTACGAAGTGCATTTCGGTTTGGAATTGAAATGTCGAGACAAAACGAAAATGAACAATTAGGTTGAAAATTAAAATAAGAGTTGGTTTGTTCATAATTAAGACTAATTCATCTGACGAAACGCTTTTTTGAATTTTCCATTAGAATGAAAAATAAAAATTGCAGTCTGTCGCTTGAAGCAAATAGTTGAATTTCAAATTTCCAACGTGTGTTGTAACGGCATTGACGCAATCGTAGCACTTGCCTTCATCTGACACAAAATACCTGCCCCAGTAAAAGCATTTATCCGACTGCATTTCTTCACGATAATACAAAAACAATTAACGCAATTACCGAATCCAGAAATTTAATATTCACGAAAGAATGTATCGGCTTAGCAGCTGAAGTATTTTGAAGAGAAGCAGGCCAACTCTTGCGCATTACTCGCATCGTTTACTTGCAGCTTATTATGCCTCGATTAAAAAGCCGATCTTCAATCTCGGCCGCTTGCTCGCTTGCAAAAGCAAAACAAAGTCACCTCGGAATCTTGAAGAGTGCCTCTAGATAATCGTTCGACGTTTTCTGCCTTCTCGCTCGCTCGCTCGCGCGCTCGCACACACGAGGGCAAATAACTCATTTCCCGTCGTTCCGACTGCCGTCTCATAAAATTCCAAGAGAAAGTCCATTTATAATCACGGGCTTTCGCGCCTCTCTCGGCTGCTCGCGCGCGTGCGCGGACCCCTAGAGGTGTAGTCTCCTCTTCGAACAATAATTACTGCGGCGACTACGCGCGCGGAATAAATAAAGCTCTCAAGTCGACTTCACAATGGGCCATAATAACAACATTTTTCCAGCGCGCGCAAATCGGTAATTTTCCGATCGCGAAAAATCGCGGGCTGCCTGCTCGCGGCTCTGATTTATCGGCGCGTTATAAAAAGAGGCCAAAACAAAAGTAGCTTGCGCGTGAGCTGGGGGGTGCTGGTGGGGAGGGGGCGCCCATTAGTACGCTTTAAATTATCTTCCCTCTCTCTCTCTCGCTCTCTGTCTCTCTCTTTTTCTTTCTCTCTCTCTCTCCGAGCTCTCGGATGAATTATCGGCGCGCGCCCAGACGAATAAATTCAGCGATTTAAACTTCTAGGTCCGGCTGCTCGCGCTGATTTTCTCCCTTTTTAAAACCTATACCCCACTCTTCGAAGTGTACAACGCGCAAGCATTCGAGAGAGGGAGAGAGAGAGCGCTTCGCGTCGGCGTTATAATTTACGACAACGAGCGAGCCTGAAGAGCCGAACGCGTGCGCGCGCGCATGCGCAAGCGCGATGTATATGGCATGTAAATATCCGTGTCGAAACTTCAATCCCCCGACTGTATGCAAATGCGCTTCTCTCCCGCATGCATGCGAGAAAGAGAGAGGGGGAGATAGAGCGAAAGAGAGAGAAAAAAAGGCGAATACCAGAGGAGCGACCGAGCGAGAGACAAAGGGCGGGCTCGAGCGAAACTTTGATAAGAGCGAAGACAAAAATGCCTCGACTAAAGGGCAGAGGGAGCGGATAGTAAGAGTCGCGTGTTTCCTAAAGGACACGCGCGCGGCTCGTGTGTTTTTTTTGAGCTCGCGGTTTATTCTCCCCTCTTTGAAGTCGAAAAGGGGCGCAAAGGGGTCTCGCACGAGTATGTGTCTTTTTTTTGCTTGTTTTTAGGGAGTGTGCCCTCGAGGGAAACGATTATCTTAATTATATCGCGCGGGCGTGGGTGAGTTTGAAGAGAGGCGCGGTGCTAATAGAAGCCGCAAATCAAGTTGCGTGCAGAGCTAGGCGCATTCGGTCTTGTGGCGAAGAGTCGTGAGGTCGTAAATTTTTAAAAAATGTTATGTGGACATATATTTTTTTGCGTCTACTTTTGGCTTCGGGAATGTTAAAACGTGTTTACAGACTCTCGAAAGTGAGTGTTTGAAGTACCGTTCATTTGCCGTGAAGATTATATTTAACTTAATTCCGGAAAGTAGCTTGCGTAGTTTGAAGATTTCGCGAAGCATAACGCGCCGCAGTAACTGATTACCATAAAATTTGTACTTTAGATAATGAATGTGGTATTACGCGGTAAATTTTCCATGATTAATCTTCGATGATAAAAGGAAGCTGGAAAAAATGATAAACAATCGTCGTTTACCGCATGCAAGAAAAATGTCCGGCAATCTACATTATCGCGACAATTACTCTATATTTACGCCGAGGCGTTATTCATTATTTGCAGTTAAAAATCTGCCGACATATTACTCATTTTTCACAATTAACGAGCGAGTGAGATGTTTATCGGCTCGCTCTCAAATTGATTACATAATAATAACCCTCCCTGCGAGCCATAAAATTAAATCGCCTCGCATTAACCACCGAACCCGCGCGGCAGGCCAAAAAGGCAGAAAGCTGCTGAAACTCCAGGAGCGATCAATAAGACAACGACCCGTCTGCGATTTATTCAAAATACACGCGACAAACAGAGAGAGAGAGAGAGAGAGCCTTGGTGAGAGACTTCGTCTTCGCGAAGCACAATCCGCAAACCGTTCACGTGATTTCGATCGTCGGCGATCGAAGCTCAACGGGCACGCGCGCAAACAGCCCAGGCACGCTGAATTAAAAGCTGAAAAAATGCCTAGCGTACTCGCCAAGCGCAATCGATCTCTCTCTTCGGCCTCTCTCTCCGAGCGAGTTTTCGCGCTGCAATTCTTATCGCAGCGTCACGGAAGCCAAGCTCTCTTTCTCTCTCTTACTCGCGTGCATGCATTTTGAATTCGTGGTCACGGAATGGCTTCGAGCTAGCGCACACACGTGCTTTATCGCGGCGCCTAGCTTCGTTCTCTCTCTCTCTCTCTTTCATTCTCTCCTTCTCTCTAAAGGTATGCGGGAAAGAGAGAGAGAGAGGCCGACCGTACGGTTTAATGATACGTTATTTTTTGGCGGATCCAGGGGATTCCAGGAACGAGAGGGGGAGCCGAGAAAACGCGGGTTTGAAGATTGCTGCGCGCGAGCGCGAGGGCTCCGCTCTCTCTCTCCTGTATATGCGGGAGTCCTGTCTTTTTTTGATGCATGCCCGCTCGTTAGCCGATGGATCGGCGATCTCTAGTGCGGCGTGGCCTGAAAGTTAAAAAATCCCCCCGCAGCTAGTCGAAATTTCGCGCAAAAAGTACAAGCGGAGGGCAAAAATGCGGCCCCCCTCTCCTTGACAAATGTGTTTCTCGTGTTGTGCCACGTGTGTTTACAAACACGGCGCTCTCGCGTGGGCCGTATATAAATATATGATAATCATCTCTTTGAAATCATAAATTTCGCTGAAATGTTTACATGCAGTCGAAATTTATTATCGCCGATACAATCATCCAGTCCTTTTCCCTGCATAAACATACTCACTGGGACATATACCTATCCCTGCGTGTGTGCTCTATACTTCGGCCGTAGCGCCGCGCGCGAAGTGAAATCGCGAAGTCAAAACAACTTCGCAAATTACGCAGGCGCACCGTATACTTTTTCCGTCTGCGGCAACACGCGGGCCCGAAACGAGAGGGTGGAAAAAAAAGAGCGCTGTTTCACTGATTCACGGCTCTCTGTCTTAGCGCAGAATAAACTGCACCCACATAGATACTTGGCGTCGATAACGCGCTTTTTTTCTCCCTCTCCTCGCTCCACACACGCCTGCTATACATAACGGCAGTCGTAATTTTTCGTTTTGAAATGTTCGCCGTGGAGCCATGCAAATTCGTGTCGGCACGTATATGCAGCAGCGTCAGAAGCTAAAGTGCGCCGGGGAAGAGAGAAAGATTCATGCATCACGCGCTCGGGATGAGCCTGGCTTCGATGGGAAAAAGAATAGCTTAATTCCTGAAAACTCAACTCCTTTGCAGCGAAAAGCGAGAGAGTAAAAGAGGCATCGCGCCCGAGAGCAACACGTACGGAGAGAGCTTCGTGTTCTTTGTATCCTGCGCCACTGCGACGCTGCCGTCTCCTTCGCGACGCAGCACACCTACATCAGCACACACACATGCACACCCACGCGTCTGTGTCCCGAAGGACTGCGCGAAGAGTTAAAATTCATGGCTGCGCGCGCGCGAAAACTTCAAGCCTCTTTTGTCCCTCCCGGCAGGCCGGCTGGCAAGTTTGAATATCGGCTGTGTGCGAGCCGAACGGCGCGCTAAGTAAATCCGGGGCATTATAACGCGGCGTTAAGAGAGCCGAGAGGAGGCGAAAATTACCGGGCGTTAAAAAACACGGGGGCTTTGCAAACACGGACGCGATAGCTCATAAAAATGCCGTGTATCGCGTATCTTCCGCGGACGACCGCAAGAGGGGAGTGCATACGCGCGCGTCTGTATAGTTTGGTCTAAAGTTTCAGGGCCGACGTGAGAGCAGAGAGCCGGTGAAGTAAACCGAGCCCGGCCGAAGTCGGCTCTCTTCGCGACTTTCGGCGTCTCCCTCACGTTCGAGACTCTTTTTCTATGTGAGCGTGTGTGTACAGCTATACACACTGGAGAGTGCGTCTCTTGGTATTCGCACATTTTTTCTTCAGCTCGGAGGATGAGAGAGAAGGAAGCTCGGACAGTGAGCGAAGTTTCGCTGAAAACGTGACGACGAAGTAATAAAACTTTTATCGAATGTGTATACACATAAGCTCGCTTTGTGGGCAGGGAGAAGGCTGTGATCGCAGCGAGCAATAAAACGGAGCGCGATGTGTGGACACGAGCGGCCAGACGTGAAATCGCGCTGTGTATATCCAAATGGATTTAAAATTTTCGCGAAGCTCTCGTGTTATACGCGTAATAGAGAGCCGAGAGAGAGAGGGAGTCGACTAGGCGCGCACGCGCTATAATGAAGCCTAATCGGATCACGCGGTTTATCGGGCCGCATTAATGAAAACGGCGCCGGATAATAAAAATATATACACGGACCGCCGCTAATCCGGTAAACGAATTACGAGCCCGTCGGCGTGCGCGCGACGACGCGCCGAAGAATATTTTACAAAAGGCCAGCGAGAGAGTCCGAGAGGCCTGAAACTATATTTCGAAACCCTATATAGGCTCGCGTACGCGGAGTAAATTCGGATTAACAATGTAGTTTCGACATACTCTTCCGTGTAAACATCGCGCGCCGCGTTGCATCGTATTTTTCTCCTCCTGCAATATATTTCTGCGTGCTGCTGTTGGGCTCTTCTTTCTCTCTCTCTCTTTCTCTCTTCGTTCGCTGTTTGCCTTCGATCCTCACTATTTCCCTCTTTGGCTCTCGCGCGTGCACATATATCGCCCCTATGGCGGAGAGAAAGAGACAGAAAGAGAGAGAGCCGATGTATATATGTGTATAGGCCCGAGCGAAGTAGAAGTTGATTCTCATGCCGCCTGGGAAGAGAATAAGAAGTAGAAGTAAAAGTCGAAGAACGAGTCTGCGCCTTGAGCGAGCGGGAAGGGAGAGAAAGAGAAGGCGAAACAAGTAGTTAAGCGACAAAGCGAGAGAGAGAGAGAGACTATCATTCTCTCTCTCTCTCTTTCTCCTTTATAGCCTCTTGCTCCGGAAGGGATTCGCTAGGGTGAAACGGGTCCGTGCGGGGTTAAAATGGCCCTCCCCCCCTACCAATCTCTCTTTCTCTCTAGATTATATATTTTGTATGGGCGAAGGATGCTCGATGAGGGAGGGGAGCGAGAAGAAATATTTTAGTAGCGCCGAGCGACGACATTCGCCGATTTTTCAAGCGGATAAAAATGAAGAGAAATCGCTAGTCAACGCCGAAGTCGAAGATTATTTTGTTTACACGGATTAACTTCAGACGGGGCCTCGAATTTTTTCAATCTCTCTCTCTCTCTCACACACATAAACTTTCTTGTCGCTTGGTAGCTTTGGCCGCGAATTAATGAGCGCCAGAAGCGCAAAGGCGCGGCCGCCTGAAGTTCCTTTTTTCGCGGCTGAAGCGCAATTAGTAAACACTTTGCCCAATCTTGCTCATATGAATATGCATGGGACCCCCGAGAGAGTGAGAGAAAGAGAGAGAGAGAGAGAGAGAGAGAGAGAGAGAGAGAGAGAGAGAGAGAGAGAGAGAGAAGGAGAGAGATAGAAAGAGCGAGAGAGTTGTCAGTTCAAATTAGAGGATATTGACGCTCGCTCCCCTTGTAGGGTAGAATTTCGCAGTCATTTATAATCCCTCGGCTAGTGTACACAAAGAATTTACGGTGTACATGTATACGAGGCCCGCCGCGAGATAAGCATTCATTAAAGGATCCCGGCCCGATAAGATCTCTCAGCGCGCTCGCGCGCGGGCGCATTACTCGAGCGATTTGTGAGCATTATCCAAAGGCCATTATTCAAATATTCAGTCAGCAGCAGACGCTGGAACAAGGAAAATCCAAAAAAGGGTACAGCCGCGCTCACACATACACACACGTGCAGCCAGAGATTTCATCAGTATAATTCGCCACGAGGCTTTTTCGCTTTTTTTATATCTGCTCTCTCTTCTCTCTCTCTCTCTCGCTCTCTCGCTCTCTCTCGACGAGCAGAAACACAAACCATAATTTCCCACGGAAATATTGCCAATAAATTACGGGACGCGACAGAATTTGTTCTCCCGCGGCACGCGGCTATATCCCTTACACGCTTACTCTCTTTCTCTCTCTAAGAAATTATCTATGGCCGCGTCTCGCCCCGGCGGCCTCCCCGCAGCGGGGCCAGAGCGAGCGAGAGAGAGAGAGGCGAACGAGAGATATAAAAGGACCAAAGCCGAAGCGAGCCGAAGACGAAGAAAACGAAAGGAAACGAAGAAAAGGAAGAAGGCGAAGCGAGCAGCGCGCGCGGCAGCGAGAAGGGTCAGAGCGAGACAGAAGGTACATAAATACCAAAGAGCGCGCGAGCGGGCAACATGGCGCGCGAGGGGCGTCTGAAGCCAGAGAGAGAAGGAGAGAGAGAAAGAGAGAGAGAGCAAGAGAGGAGAAAAAAAAAGAGAAAAAAAGAAGAGGAGCGGGCGTAGGAGGGAAGAAGAGCTCGGGCATAAAGCGACTACTGCCGACCACTACCAGGCGCGCGTGAAGCGCGGAAGGGGAAATACCAAGAGAGCGAGCTATACGAAGTTAAAGAGAAAGAAAGAGGGGGAGAGCTTCGTGAGCTGTACGGTAAAAGTTGAAAAATTGCTGCAAAAAAATACCAATAATTGCGAAAGCATTGACAGCTATTACAATTCTATTACAAATTGTATATGCTATAGATTTTTAGAAGAAAATTAAAAAGTAAATAAGCAGAAAATAATGAGGAAAATTGTAATTACATGCGATAGATGCGAATAGTTTGCATTTTGTTTTGTGATTACTGAAAATATATTGATATATGAGGAATTCCTATCAGATTTTCTTTAATGAATATTTTAATTTTGTTACAGTTACATATTCTCGATTCCGCATTCCTTTTCTCTGATCACTATTTTAACTAAAATCCTTTTCATCTTTAAATAATAACCCATGTTTACCAGCAGTAACATAATTTACTATTGTAAATAACTATAGAAATAATCAAAATCTGTTTGCAGAGACTTCTATTTTACGAAAGTTCATCGAAGATAGTTTAAAGTCTCTTCAAAAACTAATTATTTCTTTAATGATTTAAATAACTTTTGATAGTGTTTCTCAGTATATTAATAGGTATGAGTAATAATGTGAAAATGAAAGGGAGATAAACTTCAAATAAATTGAATAATTTGAAACATGTTTACCATACTTAAAATTCCGCAATTATAAGTATTTTTATAGATATTTTTGAACTTTATCCTGCAGACCATGGAGCTGAAAGAGAGGCATCGCCGCCAAGACAAAGCGGGAGCGCGCGAGTGAGAGAGAGAGAGAGCCCATAACACAAAGAACCGAGAGGGGAACCGAGGCTCCCACCCGGACTTCGTCTTCGGTTTCGTCAGCTCTCTCTCTCTCTCTCTCTCTCTCTCTCTCTCTCTCTCTCTCTCACACACACACACACACACAAACACCCACCACCCTCTCTCACTCTTTCTCGCTGAGTAAAAGTATTGGCAGCGCATACCAAATGACATCCGGCCACACAACTCGGAGCTTTACGCGCTGACGTTACCGTGGCAGTATTATAAATTGGCTTATATGCCGATTGCGATGCACGCGCCGCCGCTTTAGCCGGTTGCACGCACACGCTTATTTATCAAAGATTTGTCCGGCGGACGTATACGAGTGCGGCATTGTGCGACGAGTTTCGGGGGGATCGCGCCGCTTGGGTTTGAAGACAAATCGATGCGCACGCGCGCGCGCAGAGCCGGCTGAAGAGAGATTAGTCGCCGGCTCCATTAGGTCGTGGAGAGAGAGATTTTTTGTCCGCTTCTATTATTACAGCGCTGCATTCCCGAAAATATCGGACCTGATTTCTTAACGCTGTGTATGTCAACATCTTTAATTATGGAATGCCGAAATGAATTTAGAAAGCTTGACATTCGAGATAAGAATATTCACATCGTCAGACTAAAATTAAATATTATAAAGGAAACTGAGCATGAATTTAAATCGAATTAATTATTTTCAAGTCTTATTGGCTTGTTTTGATCGTATTTTATCGTCTTCTGTTAATTCTGTTTATTGAAGTTAAAATAGAGCTTGATTTCAAAGGGATAAAAATAGATTGACTTCAGGAGCCGCGAAATAGTTCAACGCTTGCTATCTCCGGAATTACAATCGAAACCGTAACAGCGTCAATTGCATTTATGAGACTGGCAATTGTAATTGCCCGAGTATCCACAAATTGCATCCGTTGGCCGGTCATAACCGTTGCAAAGCCAACTTCAATCTTCATACAACCTCTGAATAGAACCAACAATTTCTCATGAAAGATTCAATCAAACCATTAAAAAAAAAAGGAAAAAAACAGCTATCGAAACAACACTTAGAGAGAACTGAAATATCCTCATTCCATTCTGAAATCGCGAAATAATATCTCTGAAGTCAACGACTTCATCTCCCGGAATGGCGAGGCTCGCTGGAAAAAGAGACGTACGAGCGCACGTCGTTAAGTCTGTAAACAACGGACAATGCACGCGCGTCGGACGCGATAATGCGCTGTTAAGAAGGTGTTAAGGCGCTCCGGCCACTCGTGTTTACCTAAAGCCCGAAGTGTCGGGTTACGTTCTCTCTATCTCTCTCTCTCTCTCTCTCTTTCTCCACGCTCTGCTGGTGTTAGCTTCGTGGTCACACACGAACACGCTTACTCCCCCCTCGTTCGTAGGAAACCCGTGGGAGGTTCATACGTGTGCAGATATACATGTGGGTGTGGATGCACACCACACACACATACATATATATATATTTATATATATTTTATGTATATATATATATATATATCCCTTGAAGCACAAGCTATAATGTATAATTTGCCGGTGTGTGCCGCGAAGCCCGAGAGAAAGAGGGAGAGATGGTATACGAAGATGAATGGCTTTGAATTTTTGGAGCGATTTTTCTTTGAAGCGAAGCGAAGAGCGCCAAGAGGAAGATAGGAGGAAAGAGAGAGAGAGAGAGAGAGAGAGAGACAGAGACCGTAGGGGGAGAGTGGGAGACTCCGGGATATGTTTAGCGCGGATTGCATTTGTTCCGATTTAACAAGCTCGGGCACGCAACGCACCGTGCCTGATAAATTGTTCGATAACCATTCGAAAACTTGGAAATAATTTGTTGGTGTCTCTTCTGTCCCTCTCTCTCTCACACAGCGCGCGCGATGCTTTTAAATTTGTAGGTAATTAAATTAGTTCGACGATTTGCAATGAAAAATTGAATCTTGCCGATCCGCGCGGATTGAGCTTGTCTCTGCGGAGCAAGCGTAAAGGATGACTCGTCGACGGCTAATTAAACGATAATAGTGATCGATCTCTGGGAATATTTAAATTGCTTTGGATTAAAATTCGTCATTATTATCTCCAATAAACGTGCCGAGAAATATGGCCTCCTCGACCTAGACCCGCAAAAGTCGTGAAATACTTGGACGCTTAATCACCTCCTATATATTTAGCGAAAACAATTCAAAGAAACACACTGCGAGTGAGAGAGAGAGAGAGAGAGAGAGAGGCCGAAGGAGTAGGAGGAAGTGAGAGTGAGAGAGGCAGAATAAAACAGAGAGCGAGATAGAAAGAGCAGCAAGAGTGACCGATCGGCTCATTTATTTAATTGGAAGGAATTTTCATGGAGGCACGGCTCTATCGGATTGAAGTCTCGTTCTTCGTTCTGTCCCTCGCTTCGCCTTCTCTCTTCCCCCTGTATAGCTTCGACTTCCCAGACGCCGGGGAGATAGCTCATCGCTGTTGGCCTGTTAGCGAAGAGCGAGAGAATGAAAAAGGAGCTGTGAGAGAGAAAGAGAAGTAGAGAGCGAGAGAGGAGAGAGAGAGAGAGAGAAGAGTGAGAGAGAAGTGAGCGTTAAATTTGTAAATAATGAAAATGAGCTTTTCGTTTGTTTGGTCCGTGTTGTTGCTGGAGCAGCCAAGGCCAACGGCGCACTTTGTACGCTTCAACACGAGCTCTCGACCCGCTGGCTGAAGAGTTATATCCTTCAGCGAGGCGTTCCGTTAGGCAATTACAGCACTTACTGCTTTATGGGTTTATTCTGAAATCCATTTATCCTAGCGACTGCCGGGGGGCATATTGGCTCGGGACAAGCTTTAAATTTCACCTGCCCGAGCGCGTGCTCTAAATAGTTGCGATTCCTGAGAGAGCGCGTACAGCGCAAGCATATACGCGCCGCCTCGCGCGCAGGAAACTTTCTTTTTTTTTCTAACTCCGAGAACGGAAGTGACTAGGAGATTGGACGGAGAGGGAGGGGCTCTTTGACCATGAAATAACGATCGCAAGGTGGTCAGCTCGATTATCAGTTTGATCGGCTATCGAGTATACCCTGAAAAAATCTCGTAAAGAAAGTAAACAGCGGAGTCAACCTATATAACGTGGGAATGCATTTCGTTTGAAGACGAATACCAGCGTGGCGCCGTAAAAAGTGAAGTCAAGTACCAGACCTGCCTCTTCGCGCTGTGGTTCCCCATGGAGAGCGGCCAGATAAGATAACCCAAAGATAGGTACGAGCAAGAACGTTAAGTACTTCCGGCAAAGTTAGTCGCGCGATGCTGTCATCAAAATCACAAGCTACTACGCCATAACGAATCAGCTCTCTTCACTCGCGCGTGATTCTCTGCGGATGATTTGCGGGAGAGCATTATATATCTCGCCGCTGCGACTTTACCTTTGCACACGTACACATACACGCTGCTCGATCTGGCTCTTTCTTTCTCTCTCTCACTCGACTGTGTGTGTGTGTGCGTGTGTGTGTGTGTGAGAGAATCAGATCGCCTTGGCGCAAAGCACGCTCGCAAGTTCCCATCTCATTAGCGGAGCCAACTGCGCTCTGCCCCCTCTCGAAACTTCAACCACCGCCGAGAACTACTGCCTAAGAGTGTATGTGTATATACATATATACATAGCCGGCATGCATGCGCATTCCAAAATCGAAGGCTCTCCCGGCCGCGGCGAAACTAACTGGGCGTAAAATTCACTAAATTTAACTAGGGAAAAGTCTCGAAAGCCGAACGACCTAAGAAGTTAGGCGACTGGGAGGGCACCGCCAAAGTGTAGGAAAGAAGTGGCAAAAGGAAATGGAGAGGCGGTAGCTTAAGAAAGAAGTGTAGAAGCCAGGCACGACTGTAGAACAGAGCGAGAGAGAAGTAGAAGTGTAGAAGTCAAGCCCGACGCAAAGGGAGATAGAGAGAGAAGAGAGAGAAAGACAGAGGAGAGAAGTCGGTAAGCATTTCACGTTCTGGAATGTCGTCCGGAGTCAGACGTCAGCGGCGCGTGTACACACACAGACACAGACACACGTACATTCTGAGGTCTCTGGTCCCACGGCCCGCGCACCACGTTCCTCGTCCTCTCTTCTCTCTCTCTCTCTCTACGGCTCATGACGTTTTCGTCACGACAGAGACCAGGGAGAGAGAGAGAGTGAATCCGTACGAAGACGGCGCAAGTGCGCCTCAATCATTGGCAATTGATCCCCCTCGTTTAGGCCCGCGCCACGCTTTGCTTTTTGCCCTCTTTGTTTGTTTATGAAGCGAATGCCGGGCTTTGCACGCGCGCCCCGAGGCGAATATAGGCCAGAGAGCGTGCGTCGCTTGCCGCTTGAAGAATTCGAAGCGGCTTTGCTTCAAACTCGCAGCCGCGCGGCGCAAGCGTCTTCGTTGTTGTGTTTTTCTGCGCGCGAAAGAGCGCTTTGATTTAAGGCCGATTGCAGAAAATTGGATTTTAAAGAGTATTATCGGGTGCGAGCGCGAAGAGGGCCGCGTTGCCGGAGGAATTACTTCCTACAGGTGTATCTAAATTAAAATCTTCGGTATGCCCTCTCGCGGGGGCCGTTGGTATAATTATGAAAAATAACTCGAGAACTTCATTTGGCCGCGAGATGCCGGCCGATTAAAAAGCTTTAAAAACAAGTTAAGCCCCGAAGAGGCGAGAGGTGCTCTCGGCTGATGGATGATTATTGACAAGTTATATTGAATATTAATACCGCAGTGCTTTAAATCCCTTCACTTTGTAAACTCGCGTGTAATAATTTCAGCGATTGATTATTCTCGGCCTCTATTCTTCACCAAATTGTCACGTACTCCAGGGATTTTATGACCGTCATTGGCCGTACGTGGCACGGCTCGTAATACATTTTCTAAATAACGAACTTCAAACCGGAGCCTTGTAATCTGGCCGACGCCTCCAATCTACAATTTGCCGAGGCGATGCCGCGATTTGCACATTCAGGGAACGTATAATCGGCCGCTTTTTTTCTATTCGCTTCGCGGACTCCTCCGTTGTTCTAAAAGTCCATAATGTGCCTGGGCAGCTATTACCGCGTTGTTCGCGCGCGCGCGATCTCGCATGGGCGTCGACTCTTGCGGATAGAGAAAATTCTGAGACAAGCAGGCTGATCGAAAACTTCAAATTGCTTGAAGTTAAAGGCTTCGGTATTCCTAAGTGTTTCTTCGCTAGATTATTGGGTGAAGGTAATATAGTTTATAGTAAGTACTAATACTTAAAGTAAAAACTAAATTTTTGTTGAACAGATTTTTTCAAAAAAACAATCTTGATTACAATCAGTTTAATTTTAATACAATTAATATTTATCATATACATTTTAATTTTCAACTCGATATTTTTAACTTCTATCAGCAATCCAATTACATTCGTACAAAGCCACTTCTCCGAAGCACATAAACTCAAGCAATTCTCCTTCACCTTCACCCACTACTAATTGCCACTTCAAGAAGCTTCAGCCACTTCGTTCATCCAATCGCTCGGCTCGGAATTTCCTGCATCTGTACCAGAACAGCGCATCCATCCTCGGCCGATCGGGAACGAGACTAATGACTGTGGATTATACGGCCTCGCTCGCCGCCTTACCCCGGCCACGTATATAGTATATATATAAAAAGGAGCACGCGCACGCTCACGAATTAGGCGTCGTCGCAGGCGCCATTGTGCGCCCGCGCGCTAGCTGTAATTTTGGCGCGGCATTGTTCCTTTTTTTCCTCCTCTCCCTCTCGCCGCAGGGCCTCTTATAAAGCGATCTTCGCCGCAATTTTCGAATTTAATCGGACGCTGACGCCCTTAATATACAGTGTTGGCGCAAACGCGATCGCTCGGTCGAGATTGATAGTTGTGGGATGAGTGCCGGACGAAAACGAGGAGGCTTTCCGTGATACCGAGGGAGACACGAGGATGCGTGCATGCGGTTTTGCGGACGGCGAGATTGAGAAAGACTGCTCGCTCCTTGGGCTGATTAATATTGCTGACGTGTTGATGGATGGGATGAGGTTTATTGAATCGCGGGGAAGTTTCGGTTAAAGGCTTTTTAGTGGCGGTGGGTTGTTTGGGAAGGCTGCGGGATTGTTTATTGAAACTTTTTTGGGAAAATGTGGAAATGCGGAACTTTTAGTCTTGGAAATGTTAGGTTAAAAGCTTTTTTCATGGTAGTGTATCGTTTACATATTCAAAGATGTAAGTGCCGATTTATCTTGAAGAAAATGTACTGAAATTTTTAGAAAAATGTAAAGTGGATAACGACTATATGTTCTATTAATATCGGTCGTTTATCTAAGTACATATTTTATAATTAAAAATAAGCAACTTCAAACATTACTTTACAGTTTAAAAGCTTAAGATAAGCTAAGCTATGAAACTGTGTTGAAATTTTTAACATTTTAAATTGCCCAGCATTTTATGGATTAAAATTATATAATTATTATTAATCATAATCCTTCATGCACTACGTAGTGTATTCATAAATTTACGATAATATTACCACGTGTCAATGATAAAAGCTAGTAGACATTGACAAGTTAAAATTCTATCTTGTGGAAATCTTGTTTTGGTTCATAAATCTCTTATCTGGTCGTAAATCATCAATGATTATAAGTAATAAAAATAATTGTAAATACGACATCGGGACGTATTTATGTGCTCTTTAGTTATTGTAGAAATTCCCTATTTCGTTTGTTGTTTTTTTTTTCCTAGCATCATAAAATTAGATACTCTTACGATTTGCATAAATTATTCTAGAAATAGAAGTGAAATTTATCGTTTGAAAATATTTCAGCGTCATTTAGCTATTGTTGTTTCGTTTATTACCAAATAATTTATTCAGGAGATCTGAAAATTTTAATTTACGTAATTAATAAAAGCATATAAATTTAAATCGTGATTATAAATCAAACCAAATTAATTATAAATATCTACATTTAAGTGTATTGAAAACATTATACAAGATCTATTCTATTTTTGTATTAATATTAAATTTTTAGAAAATCAATGCCTTCAAGTTCAAATTATTATTTCATTATGCTGTAACACTAATAATCGAGATAGATATATTTTCAAAAAATATTATTAAAAAATTATATTGCTTTAATAAACCATTCGCACAAAAACAAAATCAGTCAATATCTTAGTTTTTCAATAGCCCAGCATCGAAACACCAATGAACACATAACGCCTAACACTCGCAAACTTGGCCGAATTAATTCGACTTTAATCACGCGCTCGTTCTCGGCTTGAATTCAGGAGCCCGTTAAACCAGCGCGCGCGCTCGTCGAGGAGCTGCGCGACGCTGCAGATCCTCGCCCCACGGAATTCCGGCGAAGGCCGCTGCTGCTGCGTCGCGCGATCGAAATTCCCTACCTCTCTCTCTCGCTCTCTCGATGCTCTCGTTAGCAACGACACCACCCGAAATTCGCTGATCGGGAGCGCGTTATTTATGGATAAGAAGAGGGACGCGCTGGCCGGGCATTCCTGCGGGAAATTGTTTACGCGAGGCACGCCAGGACGCCGACGGCGAGATTGGCTTGAGGCTGGAGGATATTTTTTTGGCGAGCCGAGTGCCGGGTTTGATGGCGGCTCGCGTTCTGAGCGTTGCGAGGGAACAGCGTGTGATAAGGTTTTTGATGTAGGGATTAATGGGTCAGCTTGGGTGATCCTGCGATTGAATGTTAATAAATTTTGGTCTGAGTGAGAAGGAATTTTTTTCTAGTGTGCGCAAAGTAGCACTTTACGCGTTTCTTAAAATTTTTTAATGTAATTTTCACCGGCTGTAGCAAAAATGCTGTTTAACAAACACACGAAAATTGATTCTTTACTTAGGTGATTATTACTTTCGCTTTGCTCGAACAGTAAACTCACTCTTGTGCGAGAATTAACTTTCTCGCACTTATACTAAAACGTGTTTCATTATGTGCATGATTATCGTTTGAAATTCAATAGTTCATCTTACATACACTATGTCGCATAATAGAAATTTCCGTTATATTTTTGACGGCAAAAATCGTCATACAACTTCGAGAGTCCTAAAATCTACAATTTTAATGACAGATTAGCAATTACGGCCATCACACCATCCTCCCCACCGAAATCTAACCGTTACCCAGCGCCGAATAAAAGGATTTTCTCGGAACCATTTGTTCGATCGGCCGGCGAAATTTGTTCGCAAATAGTTAGCAGCAATTAGAGCCGCTCGCGCGTACAGCCTGCCGCTCGGAGACCTCGGGGG
Source organism: Eupelmus kiefferi (assembly GCA_030522745.1). Lineage (NCBI taxonomy): Eukaryota > Metazoa > Arthropoda > Insecta > Hymenoptera > Eupelmidae > Eupelmus > Eupelmus kiefferi. The sequence goes on along the minus strand of JAPYZB010000150.1, from coordinate 5,247 downwards.
GCAAAACGAGCAGCGCGCCCGAAAAGCCTAACAAACTCCTCGCTTTCGCGAAAAACAACCTCTAGGAAGCGAATCCCTCTCGCGTGGCGCTCCTCTCTTCCTTCGGAAAAACGAGTTAAAGCTGCAGCGAGCCCAAGAGAGAGAAAGAGAGCGGCGCGCATAGTCCGCCACAAAAAGAGGTGGGCCAATCCGCGCGAACAACGATCTGATAGCTCGCTCCGGTTCCCCCATTGGCATTCCTAAGATGCGTGCGCGCGCTCTCCTCTCTGCTCTCTCTCGCTCTGTGCTCGTTTGTGTGAGTGTTGTGACGCTTTGGTACACGCGCGAGCGAGCGGTTTGAAGATCGACGAGATCGAGCTGTGTATATAGAGAGCCACGCGCTGAGGTAGAGGAGATCGAGTTATATACGTGCTGAGGGAGACGTTGACTCTCGCTCGAGGAGTCGCGCTGTAATAATCGAGCCGTTAGGGTAATCCGGCAATCGCGAGGTTGTAACTCATAGAAAGCCTGGAAGAACGGCGTTGGGGTGGGTAGGGACGAGAATGGGGATGGCTTTTGAGAGGAAGGACTTTTGCTTTTAATCGCCTCGTTATTTCAAATTCGCTCGTTACCGCCAGAGGGAAAATGAGGAAATTTTCTCCGGGTGGTAAGTTTACGCTTGAAAAATCAGCGCGATGGTGTTGCTCGTTGCGCTTTCATTGTTTTTCTGCTGTTTCTTAACTATTTTTCAATGTGCCGTAACTCATTTGGATGTGGCGCGCTGTAACGTTTCTCATGGGCTCGCAAACGATCCTAATAAAGCACGTACGCATGTGGCTTCAGCGTGGGGGGCTGATAAAAGCAATCGTAAAAGTTTTAATTGTATAAAAGAGGCAAATGAAGGGACAATATTCCAAAATGAACGTGAAGCTTGAATCTGTTCTTCCATGGACAAACGATGCGAAAGTGTTTCTCATTTTTAACACGTCCTTCTGTTTTTGTATTTTCAAATACGACTTCTGTAACGTCATTTACTTCACTGTAAAATTCTTCAAAACTATCGATCCCAATTATTACACTCTCCCGGCACGACACCCATTCAAATAATCCGTGCAGCAGCAGAACTCCTCTCCTCTTTATTCCTCGCGCGCTGAACTCCCGTGAACCGGCGTGGAATGCGCGTCGAGCTGGCTCCCGCGCATTCCGGTTTGCGTCCCCTTTAGCGCCACTCGAAAAATACGACGGATCCCTCCTGCGCCGCGCCGTTATATATAGATAGTTTCGTCGGTGATCGGGATGTCGGCGCCAGAGGTTGATCGATAGGGTAGATTTTTCGATGATTGAGTTTTCGGAAAGGAGGCCCGAGCTGACTGACAGGAGGTGTGTCGCTCTCGAATTGGGCCTAAGGCTTGAAGAAGATGTCAGGGTATCAAGGCTACGAGATTTTTTTTTATCTGATGGAGCTTTGTGTTCGAGACGCTGGAGTGTAATAGAGATCGTTTTGGATGACTGTGGCTTGATGTCATATTTAGTATTGAGCTCTGGAATTATTGTAAAATATATTGATTGCGCGATAATTCTGTAATCGCTGCAATTCCTGTAAATTCAATTTAAAATCATCCGATCAGCGACACAGATGTACATTAATTTTCATGGTTCTCGCTCGGCTGGAGCTAAACTCACAAATTGCTAGCTCGGAGTAAAAATAAACATTATTCACGCGCTGACAATAAAATAAAATTATCTCCATTCACGACACTGCGCGCCGCCACAAAGCCGCTCGTTGTCCAAAGACATCAAAAGACAGGAAGCGTGGAGAGCTGGCCAGGCACTAAGCCAATCTTCAACATATTAATATACGTATATCAATATAAGACAGTACCGCGCAGTCAAACAACGCTGACGTAACCAATAATCAATCAGGCCTCTTATATCCTCCGTCTGGCCCGACGCGAGCGAGGCCGCAAACTTTGGCAGTCTCGCGACGCGCGCAGCCTCGCGCCGCCAAAAAGCAGCCGAGAGAGCAGATAAACGCGCAAACGCGTTTCTAATCCGGGACAAGTCGCGATTTAAGGTCACTTTTCTCGCCGCGCGCGCGCTCCGAGCTCTCTTATCGAGGCCGTAATTTCATTTTTTTCTTCCCGCAATTTTATCGGCGCGCGCCGATACGCGCGCAAGCGTATATGGAGGCGCATAAACAACGAGAGCGGCTCAGCGCCCGACGCACTCGCGCCCCTTTTTTTTCTCTCTTTTCCGCTCGCAATATCGCGCATACGCATAGACGATCAAAAGAAGCGGAGAGCGAGCGCTTTACGATGCTGCGCGCGACCGAGTTGGCGCCTATTTCGATGCCGCGGAGAGGAAGTGGATGCACTTGCTTTAGCGATGATGCGCGCGGCTTTAAATGGAGTATATGATAAGGTGCAATATATAAGTTATGATTAAAGATATTGAGCTTGTGGGTATATGGAGTGGATCGGCAGTTTGTATTTATGCGCGGGGGGGAACGAGACTGTAATTGATTAGAAATAGTATTCGATAAGTGCTTATTTCAAGGATATGTGTATTTAACTTTTGTGGGTGGTTTGTAAAGAAATAAAATAACTTATTCGTTAAATAAACAGTTTGAAAAGTTGCTTGACGCGGTTTAATTAAGATTCAATTTTGATAAAACGGTGACAGTGTTCAATTACTTGAAACATATTTGTAAAGGTCTCGTTTTGCAATACTTTTAGAACATGACAGTGTAACAAAAATAAACGTTGCTCAATTTCATAAATTAAGCATTATTATTGTCACACACACTCTCACATATTCTCAAAAATCTCTCCCCAGAACCCAAAGACAAAATTTATAATTCCAAACATAACACGACTCTTCAAAACCATCATCCAATATCACACAGCCGCTCACGTCCCTCTCTCACTCCCCTCTTCCTGCCCATTTTTCCTCCCTCCCACCTTCTTCCAAGCACTCCTCGGAGGCCTTTGTCCTCCTTCTCGCTCTCTCTCAAATTCGTTTTGTGCCTCTATCCTTCGGCGATTTTGCGCGCGATCGCCGGCGCAGGCCATTTGCAATTAAAGCGCGACAGCGCGAATATCAAGTAGCGGCCCTTTGTGAGCCGCGGCGGAAGCAGCTCGAGCAATTTCCGGCGGAAAATTTCGCGGACCGCCCGCGCGTACCCCGCGCTTTCTTCTTTCGTTTTGTGCCTTCGCTCTTTTTCTTTCTCTCTCTTTCTCTCGTCTATATTTATACGCGAGCGCGCGCGCCTCTCTCCGGGCCTGTTCGGCCATTGTTTGGTGTAAGCGGGTATTGAGCTTGCTTTAAGGCGATGTAAAGTGTGGCGAGCGGCCCGCTTGATCGGGCATTTAAGTGCGACGATGCTAATGCAGCCGGACGGGTTGACGATTGCGAATCTGATCGCGAGGTTGAGGATCGTGAGGTTCTTTTGGAAATGTGGTTGGTATAGTTTGGGTCGTGGTATGGTGGTGACTGATTCAGAGCGAGCGAATTTGAAAATTTTTTGTGAATGAGTAGGATGTTGATATTTGATTCTTTCCGGACGCTTTCAAGCGTATATGTTTGAATTTTTTAGTTTAATTTTTTTTTTGATTTGATAAAAAATTATTCTTGTGTGACCATTAGGTTTATGTTAATCGGTTGTGAAATAAAATATCTGATAAATAAAATAAAAATCTGAGAGTTCAATGCGATGATGTAATAAACGCTGGTAATACGGCTAATCACTATGCAATCCGCATAATCAGTTGCAATGTAAATACGACATGAATCAACAATTGATCTATTTTCTGATAACTCTAACGCCGATTTAACACTTGGCAAAAAGTCGAATAAAAACTTTAACATATAAAGTTAACATTCTTAGAATTTCGTTGAAAAAAGGCATAAAAAGTATGTAGCACGTTGGATGTGATTCTGCACCCTTTCGTTAATTACAATTGTAAATACAGTTTTTATAGGAAAATTCTTGGATTAATTGAAACTCTCGATAAATGCTAATGTCGCAATTACCTTTGTGTTGTACCATTAATCACTCCCACACTCATTGACGAATAACATGGAATTTCTAAAAGATAATCGATAGTATCATTAAAAAATAATTCAATAGTATTATCAGGCTCTCTCACTAATGATTTTATATAATATTTTTTCATTATTGTATGAAATTTTTCAATTTTCTTACAGATAAAGCTTAATTTTTTAAATTCCATTAGGTCCCAACAATGTTCTATAAATAAATCCTAATCAATCCTAACAATTGCATTGAACCACAATTTTTTTCAAATAAGACAAACTATGCTAGATCCTATTCAGATGCTCATTGATTTTCCATTCAAAAACAATTTGTAAAGAAGCAAGGAAAAACTTGCAGCCACTAAACAATCAAATCCCAAAATCCCACAAACCAATCATTCCCCCTCCTCCATCCAACAAAGTCCCTCTTCGATTTTCCAATTCCCTTATTGGAAAAAAACCCGCGAAACTTTCGCTGCAAAAATTAAAAATGAAAAGCTCGAAACGAGGCCGCGCGCACAAGCGGCGGCCGCTGTGTGCGCGCGAGCGACCCACATAATCGCGCTCGTTGCAACAGCGCGCGCGCTGCGCCGGCTCGCGTTCGACCTTTCGCGAAACGGACATTTACAATCTCGACTCACGGAGCGAGAGAGCGAGCGAGCTCACGTACATGCCGGGTGTAAATGCTTGAAATTGAAAAATATATAAGGTAGTGCAAGCGCGCGTCGCCTTTCCAAGTCGATGAGCCCAAGGATTTATCGGCTGTAAAATTGAGGCGGAAAGTTGTAACGTTGCGAGTATTCGGCTGATCGCTGTAGGATTTAACGATGTGTCTCGCGTTAATTATTGTCTTTTTCGTACGTCTTGATTTTGCAATCGCTGGTTGCAATGTTTGTATATTGGGTTAATTGTACGTCATATAAAGCTATATTGGTTTTTTATTTATATCTTTTCTCATTTGTGACACTTATACTAAAATTGCATTATAATACGTCTACAGTCACAAACCAACTTCAAATTATTATATTACCTTAATTTAATCCAACTTTCATAAAATTCCAAATAATCAATTCAAAGCCGTTACACCGCGCGCCGCTATAACTCATCCATCCCGCTAACGCACCAGCGTCCAGCTCGATCGCCGATTAATCTAGCGGATCCAACGGCCGCTCACCCAAGCGCCATCTCCGCGAAATTCGCAACGAGTCCGTGTACACGCTTACACCCTATCCC
>JAPYZB010000149.1:0-27868 GCA_030522745.1 Eupelmus kiefferi | reverse complement strand
CCGGGCGGAACGCCTTCTTGCTGCGTTTTTAGCTGCAGCTGGCGACGTTTCAGCTGAAAAAAAGAATACTTTGCATTTCTTTTGATTCGAAAAAAATGAGTTTTTGTACTATTTTTTAAACACACTATCTGTCGGTAAGATTATTATTTCAAAAATGACATTTGGACCCCCGTAGGGGGTCCAAATGTCATTTTTGAAATCGTTACCCCAAGTGTATTATTTCGGGGGCCCAAACGTCATTTTTGAAATTGTAACGTTAGGATTATTATTTCGAAAATGACATTTAAACCCCCCGTAAGACATTTGGATCCCATACATTTTTCACTATTTTAATATTAATATTTCACTATTTTATTATTGAAATTTAAACTCTACTACGAACAATAGTGAAATTTGTTGACTCAAATTAAACAAAATTATTCTTCTACTAATTAACAGTAAAATTTCACTATCTTACAAGTAAAAAAAAACTTTACTACTGCAATTAGTAGAATTTTCACTATTTCAACTTTAGAGAGTAGAGTTTATGAAATTGTGCAAGCTTTTAGTAATAAAATGAATTAAAACATTATTCAGAATCGTTTACTTAATGCATGCACTTTATTAAATTAACTGTATTTCAAATGAACTTAATAATTTATTTCTGAGTTAATTTAATATTAATTATAATTATAAATATCGAATATCGATGTTATTTACAGAGTAGAATATTTTATATTCTACAAATTATTAATCCGTAAGATATTACCACAATGTAACAGATTTATTTTTTTGGTTTATTTTTTTTTGGAATTACAACAATAAATTAAAAGAGTTAAGAGAATAGCTTAAATTTTAAAATATCAATATTGCCCATTCAATTCTATGAAAAAGCAAATATGCAATAATAAATTTAATACTTTTACAAATCAAATATTGACTGTAAAGTTCAATAAATCCTATATCAAAAATAAGTACAAATTTCTCTCAAAAAAATAGACCAAAATTATTAATTCCAGCAATCACAAACGACAAAACACCCTACAATATTACAAGAAAAACTGCAATTATTTTAACTTTATACTTAATACAGAAGCCACCATTGTCTTTAAAATCCTCGTCTCTCATTTGTCCTTCTACCAACCATTCCACACTGTTTCCGTTGCACGCAGCATCACTACCCGTGGAAGTATCTTATTACGTGGCTCTTGGTGCTTATTACGCATGCGTCGCGATATGGTTAATGGATGAGCAACAGCTCTTTTGCCGACACTTTCTCGCAAACTGCGCTTCGGTTTATTAGGCTCAGCATGCGCACAAGCGCCTCAAAAGCACCAGCTGCCCGTGCTTACTAATCACTAGCTACAGTTACAAAAGAGCTACACAGTTATTCCATACCATATTGTTAATAGCTATTTATTTCGTGTTAGATAACTTTTTCTTTCCGGTAATTCGTAGCTCTAGCGTATAACTTTGCGTTTATCGAGCTCCGTAAAATCTGTTTTTCTTGTACTTTGGTGCTTGAAGTGCACACTTTTTTAGTGTTGGTCTGTAATGAAATAGCACTGGCTTCATGGGGCAATAGACACATTAACTTTTACTTCTTTTTTCTATGTATGCTGCTTAAAATTAGCTTCCGTTGACAAGTCATTTGAATGTTTATAGCTGACTCGGTAACAGAAGCTTATTTGATTATTTTGTTTAACCGTGTAAAAATTTGCATGTTTATTAACAATTTAAAGGATTTTAAAATAAAAAATTTAATATAAAATTAAAAAAATATTATGGTAATATTGATAAAATTACTTTTTTCTCACTTGCACAAAGCGTAATGGTAGATTCCAAAATATCACATTCAATAAACAATTCAAAATCAAGATTAAAAATTGATCATCCAGCAAAATTCATTTGCCAGAAACAAACAATATTTCAGCTTTACCATCCAAACTCCCGAAACAAATCAAAATTTATTTCGCTTGTTGGTACAGCCGAAATTCCAGTATATCTAGGTGAATCGGCGATCCGCTTCATCCTGTACGTACTCGGAAGCTATCGTTTGCTCGAGCGTACATCGAGCTGGCAATTGGCAATTGCCCTCTGTGAGCTTCTACATGTGCGAGCAATCGAGTTGATTCTCTGGGCTTTTGCATCGATATTGCACTATGCGTCCAACTTTTAATTGAAGGAGCTTTCTCTATTTTAATCGATGTATGCCGATTAATACCACATTGTTCGGAGATGAATATCGGGGGTAGGCAAATTTTCTGTTGGAATTTTCAAGTTTGAAAGTAATGTTTTTCAAATTTATGGCAGTTGCGGTTTTTAATTTTCATGTATGGTTGACTATCAGATGTCTGAATATTTATAAAATGTTTGTATAATTACTCTCTAAACTCAAAAGTGCAAAATCTGTATAAAATGTATATATTCTAATAATATTCAAATTATGTACAAGTGTCGCGTAAGACCAGAAGGGGTTTCTTGGTTTATATTTTATCGAGACTGACGTTTCTGCCGCTGCAGAGAGCACACATTAGTTTTGTTTTACCTGAGGATGGAAATATTATTCTTAAATTTTTGTTTTGATTGGTGTAGACATTCTGCGGTGGGAGGTAACTAATTTTCACGTGCGTCTAGCACTTCAGGTAGCGAGACTCTCGCACCCCAGTTGCAGATCATTAATGAGTGGCACTATGGATTGTAAAACAAGGATTGAATCTTTCGCATTGCTTCAATAGGGCTAATCCGTATTAACTATGCTTATTTAAACATTAATGTCTTACAATTTAGACATAAGGTATTTATGGATATAATTATTAAGCTTAAATCATAACTCTGGAAATTCCCAAATTTTATAGTATACGTTAAATTTTCCTACATATTTTCAGAGGAACATCACTCATAATGACTGCATGTCTATGCGTGTTTGGCTTAACAATTCTAGCAATTTGTGTTGTGTAAAGTAATGTAAATAATAGCAAAATGTATTAAATATAGATTGAGGCTTCAACAATCTGAAAGTAAAAAGTTTAAAACCTACATTTTAATCTTTATAAAAGTTTAAAATATAGGTTCTAATCCTCAAAGTAACTTTCAGGCGTAAAAGTAGGTTCTAAATCAATATTTTACCATTGTTGCATCAATTATTTGTCTCAGCAAAATTTTATAGATATTAGAGCAACATAACTGTAACAATGCTATAATAATAGCAAAGTACAAATCTATAATAATATTGTTACAATACTAATAAGATATTGCAATATATTATTGTAGCAAAATGGTACTAATGTTTTAGCAACATTTTACAGGTATTATACAAAATACTGCATTAATATGATATCAACATGGCGTTAATATTGTAACAATATTATAACAACATTGTAACAATATTGTGTTGATATTCTTTCAATATTGCAACAATATTGTGTTAATATTCTTTCAATATTGCAAGAATTTTGTATTAATATCACTTCAGTATTGCAAGAATACTGTGTTAATATTCTTTTAATATTGCAAGAATATTATCTTAATATTCTTTCAATATTATTACAATATTACTATAATATTGAAACAATACTAACACAATATTGTTATAATGTTACTACGATACTGAAACAATATAAATATTATACTGATTGTACTAACATTATGCCAGTATTGTAGCAGTATTGTTACAATATTGTAACAATATTATAATAATATCGTAGCAATATTAATACTTACAAATTATTTCGACGTTTAAAAATATAAATACTACATATAAATATTTACTTATATTCATAATACAAATAATTATCTCAATTTTAATATACTACTCTTATTTTCTATTAGAAATTTTTTAATTCAACATTGTACAGATCATCATGATTTTAAATTCAGTAAATAAAAATTACTTTATGAATTAAAAATTACATTTTGAACTTTAATTATAAAGAATAAAATGTAGGTATTAAACTTTTTACTTCTAGATTTCGCACTTTTGAGTTTAGAGTGTAGGATGTTATGAAAAAATATATAATTTCAAAAATTAACTAAAACAAAAAACATTCTGTGCACTGTGGACTTCAAATTTTTATTAACAACATTTATTATAAACATTTCATATTTTATTGGAAGGCTCAATTGAATTGATTAAATTGTTTTTGATTAGATAAACAATTTATTTAATAAAACCCTTTTCACTCAACAAATATTTAATTCAATCAATTAAACTTTTATTGATACTTCCAATTCTTTCAGAGTATAGCTTGTCCATAACTTATACAATCTATATTAAAAATTCCCTAAGCTTAAATTCACCAACCGATACCCCAACAAAACCCCCATACCCATATCAAGCCTCTAATAAATGACCGCTAATCAAGCCCGATTTCATCACGTCAACTCCCCAATGAAATTCAATTTCGTTCCAGCACTCGGAACCCTACCTCCACCTGGCCATAAGTCGGCACGATATGTCTATCGAGCCTGCCCCGGCGTGTTTTCTCTCTTTAATTGTTTTCTCCGCGTCGGCCCGTCAGTGGCTGAAAGACCCCCTGGTGCCGCTTTCGCACGGGCATCCTCACAAGGAGTAAGCTTCTTCTTCTTCTTCTTCGCGCTCGCGCTTCGGGTGGTAATTATAAAAGGACGCTTAATTAGCTGGAGTGTCGAGGCGCGCGTGCGTCTCTAGGATTCTGATTAACGTCTATCGGCGTAATGATAGCGGGGATGCACAGAGCCGGGTATATGCTGGAGTAATGGTCTTGGTTACGAGCGCGGAGAGCCAGGCATGCGGTGCACTTTTGCGGCACTTTATATGGCGCAGATGCGGCTGCCAAGCGATAACGCGGTTAGGATAAAAAGCATTCTAATGGCGTGTTGATCTTGTTAACGCTGGGACGGTATGCTGGTTTGGCGATGCGTTGGCTTGTCAGAGTAATGTGTAATGAGAGTTTTGATATTTGGTTTTTTAGATCTTGTGGTTACGTAGGCAGGGATGATCTTGAAGTATGGGATGTGTTGAGTGAGAAACTAGTGGATGAGAGAAAATTTAATGAAGTCCGAAAGTTTTACTATTACCGACTGTGAAAATTAAACTGTTATTTTATCATTAAAAAGAATATATTGCAATATAAGCAAATCCAGTACATCGTTTCTCCAACAAAAAAGCGTATGCTAATTCTCGTTTTCTGTAAATGTCCACACAAGGCTTATTCGCACTAGAATAGAAATGTGCTTTTCTTGATATCACTTTTTATTTAAATAATTTGAACATTATGTTTATAAGTTTGATACCTTTTTTGCAACAATTTTTTTAAATAAATTTTAATAATTAAGTTATAAATAAAACTCATAAAATAAAATTTGTTTCAGGTAAGTTGACTGCATACAATGACCATTGAATTAATCACAATTGGGTGAGTAAAAACACCAGCAATATTTTCAATTATTATAAGAAAAAAAGTTTTTTGAATCCTGAAACTGGTTGAAATGAAGTAATTATTTATTTACGGTGCTGTTTGGTATTTCTTTTTCTCAAACTACTTAAAAATATTCAATATTTGTTCTTTATCAATTCTCGACCTTTTACGATCAACTTTTTCTCCCCTTCGAGTGCTAGTTCCACAATCTACAATCCTTTAAATCGACCCCGCTTAAAAAAACCAGTGCCAGAAATTAAGACAAAAAAATGGTCACCGCTAATTCAGCAAAGTCTTACTTAACGAGAAAATCCAGCAAGAAATATACACCCGAACTTCGAGCCTCTCTAAAAACTTTCCTCCAAACTTCCACGGTTAGTCCCGCCCCGGCCGCGTCTCGACTTTTAATTGAACTTTCGATTACGCGGGCAATTATCATGAATGGAGGTAAATCCGAAAACGAGTCACGCTGCCGGCGATTATAAAAAGCCGGCAGCCACCACAGGCAGAAAAGAGGAAAGGGGAGCTTTTAAGCTAGAGGACGCGCTACGCGGGAGGGCCTTTAACGACTCCGGAAAGTAGTCTGCCTAATTACCCAGCAAAGGAGATTCATTCCGCTCGAAGAATCGCCTCGGCGGCGATCATCCAGCGGGCCGACTCTTTCTTTCCTGCGCCAGGAGCGGGACCATTAAGGGGACCGCGCCGGATGTGTACGCAACTATAAGCGCAAGCTCTGGGAGCGTGGGGAGACTGGCAAGGAGCGAGCTTTAATAAGCAAAGCCACAAGGCGTGATATTGGTCTGTCGCCGAATTCTCGCGGGGGAGCTGTTATTTACAGTGCTGGGCTGTATACTGCGTTTTCTTTTCAGACGTTTCTTTATACGTTTATTTCCGTTCTGCTGGTTGTGGGCTGAATAGAGCGGCTGAGTTATTATTGAGTGGAGCTTGAGAGCTTATGACGTGTGGTTGCAGTCGGATGCCAGAGATGGTTTTGGGAAATTTGTTGGCTATGAATGGGCTCGTTTAACGTTTTTCGACTCGATGGGCTGGAAGTAAAAATGCATGGCTTTAACGTTATAGTTGCTGTAGTATAAATTCTGAAATATGGAAAATTGATGTTTTTAAAAGCATTCGAGGTCAGGTTTTGCTGCAACATACTTTCTAGTTTACTGTTTCATTTTTGTTTTCTTTTAGAAAATTGTAAAAAGAACTTGTATTAAATATTTTTCTAGTTTTTTATAATTATGTATTAATTCTTATTTAAATTTAAAAAGGCATTAGTTTTTTTTACTTACAATAACATATTTATAGCTTCCTAAAATAGCTGCTTATGTCTGTTTTTCTTATTTTTGAATAATCAAGGTTTTAGTATTTCAAGGTGCGGTTGTGATCGGAGGAAACGATTTTCATTCATTTAGACATTTAGCACCAATAAAATCAGGTTATAATTTTAAAATTTACTTTTTTGTTTTACTTTCTACTTATAAAATAAAACACCTATACTGAAAGCTTGGAAACTCGATTAGAAGTAGTCTTATCTTTTTTTTTAAGTCTTATCGTGTTTTTCAAATGGGTATAATAAAAAAGCTGTATTTGAAACTAAAAAACTCAACAAATGTTTATTATTTCTACAAGCATACTTTTTTTTAACTACAAAAGAGAGTTTATAAAAGAGTTTTGTTTTGAATATTGTTTTTCGAATAATAAAAGCAACAACTCTATACACAGTAATCCGTGGAGGCATATTGTGCATACATATTTTTGATATTTTGTATATGATATTAGGAAATTGACACAGAAGTAATAAATGCTTAATATTACGTTTTTCACAAAACATGTATTTAATTAAAATACTGGGTATGGTTCGTGTATTTTAAAAAGATAATTGTTTTTGTGCTGATAGATTTATATGTGTCCCAATTTTTAACTGCCTTTCACATAGACTTCATGAATCATGCACTTCTTCACGAAAAATAACGATTTCCTACTTGCCGAATGCAGGATTCATACATCCGAATGAAAATACAGTAAGAATAACCCAGAATGCATTCAATAAAATTATATAAATAGTTCGCTTCAGAATCGACGCAAATAAATAAGCGAAAAATCCAAATGCCATTTCATGCCATTCCCAAGCCCAGACTCGAGAACTCCCAGCTCTCTCCCACCTCTCGCAGTCGCAATCCTCAATTTCCGCGAGGAATCCAAAGATTTTGCATTATACGGCGGCATAAAGCAGCCCGGAGAAAAAAAGGGAAACGCGTCCTTTATCCGGACGCATCCGTCCCTCGTAAAGCTCACATTCTCCTGCCCGCACATACAGCTTGCATACCGATATCACTGCATCAACGAAATTCGCCCGCCTAGACAAAGTGTGTGTCTCCAAGCTCGAAGCGCCGGGGTTCATTGTCCCAGCGCGTCTAGGAGGCGTCCCCGTGACGTCGGCGGCCCGGCACTTTTCGCGAATTTCCAGGCGCGATAAGCGAGGAGCGGAGAGAGAGAGAGAGAGAGAGAGAGAGGAGAAAAGGAAAAAGAGAGGAGGAAGGCGGGACGCTGCTGTGGTGCGCGCTCGTAAAATTCCGAGAGTCCTGGGGAAGCTTTCGTCCGTATGCTTGCGCTAGCTGTTCGCATTATTGCGGTTTATGGTAATCTATAAAGCGAATAAATGCAAACTTTTATTTCCGGCCGTGTCGTCTTTTTAGTTGCTGTATAAAAAGGCGCTTTTTGCCGTGACTTTGTATTCGGGTCGAGATTGAAATGATTAGGTGAATTTGAAATCGAGGTTTTTCACTGAATAAGTTAGGCTTTTTATCGGATCGTTTTGCGAAATTTTTATTGAGGATAAAATTTTAAAATTGAATAAAATATATCTTTTCCTTACTAGGTAACGCGATATTTGTATATATTTCCTATTGCTATGAACTACTTTTTTTTATTTGAAATATCTTTCTTTACTCTATCTTTATCTTTATTTGTTTTGTAAAGTCGTGCAAAAGGTTGTTACCAATGACGTTCGGTTTCATGGTTATCAATAAAATTTTATTAACTTATTTTTCACTTGAAGAAAAATGAAAATATTTGCACTTGTATAACAAATATTTTTAATAAATTGCTTATCGATTAATTATTGTTTGTTGTTTTTAAAAATTAATAGTTAATTTCAATGGAAACTATTATTTTCGTTTATATAATTTCTTGTATACGTATTGGAAATGTTTGGATGAAGTTTATAAAAATAAATTATTCATTGTTAAAAATTTTCCATTAAGGTTACAAGGTAAAAACTAATTTTAATAAGAATCGGTTATAAAATTATAATTAAGGCAAATCGTGAAGTGTAAAATTTTAATTAACCTTGCACTTAATCTAATGTAAATTTGTTCGCCTGACTGTTTACATAGACAGGCTGTATTCTTATAAAGTTGTCGATTGATAGATTGGCAGATCTCAGAATTTTTAATTGGGAAAATGTTATGAAAATAAAAATGGTACATGTGATGTTGAATGATATATTATTTAAATATAAATTTTATTTTAATAAATAAATAAGAAAAATTTAATTGAAAAACAAGAATTTGCAAAAATAATAAATTAGATAAGCTTAAATTATTATAAATAATAAAAACTGGAACATGTCGACTATAAAAAATTAACAATTGAACTACAAGATATTAACAAGTTTTTAAATTTCTTGGATAATTTATTTTCTGACTGCGCTTGCAATTACTGATACGTCCCTTATCAGTGGCACAGTCTACTAATCGGAAAGATTTGTCGAAGCATACGTTAACTTGCATAACGTACTGCTCATTAGTGTCCTAAAAATAAATAATAAAAATTACAAAAGATTCTACCATCATGATACATCAGATTATCTCAGCTATACTTACGGGATTGTGAGTACAATCAAGATAAGCGTTGGCCCCAAAATGACGCTCGAGCGCAGAATAAACCTGATTAAAGTCATAACTTCCACCAGGGACAATACGAGCCTCCTTGAGGGCTGTTCCCACGTTATATTGATCCAACAAGTCCAGAGATTTTGAGAAATATTTAGCGGGTGTGTTAGTTTCACGGTTGTCCAAACAACAGCTTCCGTGCTTTTTGTACTCGTAACCCCAGAACTTGTTGTTGTTCATGCTCAATTTGAAAGTAGCCCACTTTTCATTTAGTTCCTTCTTCAATCCCGAACCCAGAGACTGGGGGTCGAAATTCACATTTGTACAGTGGGCTGGATGGGCTCTTGCTGGGTTGGACGGCCAAAGTCCGTGCAGAGTCCACTGACCGTTTGGAATGTTTGGCATCCTGCAGCGGCTGCATGTTTGCGAATCGTGCCACAGTTTGTTCAGACTCCAGCAGCTGGTTTGAGGCCAACTTTGGGCTAGGACGAAGATCTTGTAGTCGGTGGTCTTAGAGCCACCTCCTTTTCGAACCAATTCTTCTGACCCTCTAAAAAATTTTTGTTAGTTGTAAATAAACTTCTTTGTAATTATAGATTGGTGCAGCAATTTTAATGTGATAGAGTATAATGGTTTTAATTTGATCCGATTATATAAAATTCATATTTTAATACCTTTAAGGATATACATTGAAGATAAATGATTACGAAACTATTCTGTAATTATATGAATTAAGGGAAATGGAGATTTGTTAAGTATTCTCTTTTCTGACACTAGTATATAATTACTGTGTTCAATTTTAGAAAAGAATCAAAATGTATTTTTGTTGAAACAAAGTTTTAATTTTTAAAATATTCAACTTAAATACTAATGTAAAAGTTGGAATAAAACTGAGTCGATAGCTATAAAAATGTCTATTTTTGGACTTCTACTTATTAAGTAATGATTAAATTTACCTCTCAAAACAGTTTGCAACTCCAAGGAGAAGTAAAACTCCTGCAAATCCTAACGTAGTCTTCAACATCTTAGTAACAGTTGAACTAAATTGTCAGCTACAAAAAAATGATAATAAGTTCAACCGCAGACTGAACTGATAACAGTCGTGTACTTCTTTTTTATTCCATTCTTAGTTGGCGTTCAAATAAATCCCCTTCTCTTCCTCTACCGTAATGGCTATTCATAGTTTGTCTCGGTACATGCTTACTTAACGATTTTCGTCACGTGGAGTCGATCATTGTTGGCTATAAAGGAAACAAAAAAGAAATCGTAATTTATACGAGAAAACCTGTTATCTTGTTTCTGTGTTCCGTTATATTTATTCAATACACTTGTGCAAATGTTTCTTATGTAATTTGCAATTGACAGCGGATGTGAAAATATTTTGCATTAGGCCGTACGTCAGATTTTATTTTCCTCTTCCTCGGTCTGTCAACACATAAAGTCTATGCACTATAATAGCTACAGTATGCCTTTAAGAATGATTTAAGCTTTCATCTTTTTGAAATTAAATATTTTACAATTTTTTCAAATTATAAAATATATGGCTTGGAAATCTATTAATTTAAAGATAACAAGTCGTATTTGTTTAGCTAGTTTTATCAATATGTATGATTTTTTTCTTTTTTTCCTACAAAAAAAATACTTTTCAATTGATTATAACTTTCTGTTTTAAAGAAAACGCCTTGTAAATTTCTAAGAATTAGATTGTTTTTGTAAAACGGTAAGGAATGTAATGACAGGTTTTTTAATCATTGGAAACTTTTAATTAATTTTTAGCGATATACTCATGTTTAAAGATAACAAATTTAATTGGCTCCTAATGCCAATTTTAAACTATCAATTTTGATATTATTTTGAAAGATGCAAGATGACCTTATTTATTTTGAATCATTGATTATTTATGCTAATAGTAATAAATTTAAAGTCTTTAAATAACTTTTTACAATTCCTTTAAACTGTGTGAAAAATACGTTGACAGTATTTGCAAAGGCCTGGAAGAATTGTAATTTATTGCTTTATTATATTATCTTTTATTATTTTATAAAAATGTAGTTTGTTTGAATAAGTTTTTACATAATATAAAGTATATTTTAACTCTTTCTTTTATAAATTGTGTCAATATTAATATCTAACAAGATCAAAATCACTTGTATAACTGCAATTGATTAACAATTACAAAAGTTCAAGTCAGTAAAATCACTCATGAGAAAATAATGGGAAAATTCAGATATTCTCAAACGTATCTTTCAGCCATATATCATTAACTGCAATAATACATACAAAATTGTCCAGCTACATCAAACTAGCTGTGTCAATCCCATTTACCTTATCAATTAATCAACACAATCGCAATAAATTAAAAATCCCAACATTCAACAAAACCTTATCGTAATTTTCCTCATATCGGATAATCCCGCTCTCAACATTCACTTTCCTGCCTTCGCTGCACACTTTCGACTCTGCGTTATCAAAATTTCCGAGCTTCGAAGCCGCCGATTATTCATAAAGCCTCGGCAACGGAACCCGTTTTGAAGCAAAAGCGAAAAAAAAAACTTTCCGCTTCCTACAGTGCCATAAAACGCAACACTTTAAGAAATTACAATAATCTCGCTCGCGCTATCGTGAAGCAGAGCCCCGCGCTCACGAAGCCATTAATTCGCCTCTGAAAACTAAAGCAAACACACACGCACGAGATCACAATATCTCCGCTGTGGGTTAGCGAAATTACGATTCTCGATACGCGCTCGCGCCCTTCTTTTTTCATCAGCCTCGAGGCTATATGCGCTCTCTCTTCAGAAAAAAACGAACGCGCTCGTATAAACCAGTTTCCAATATTTCCCCTCGCTCTTCTCTCTCGCCCTCTGATAAGCGCTCGCTTACATATAGCTATACACACGCATATCCGATGAAAGAGAGAGAGCAGCTCGAGGAAGCCGTAGGAAAAAAGGGCGGCGAAATAAGCGCCGCTGAAAACAGGCAGCCCGCGAAATTGCCGGAGCGCGCGCTTGTGCTCTCGATCGGCGCTCCGATAAGTAACACGTGTCCGTGCGATAACGATTTTCCTATATACCTGCCCGCGCGCTGCGCTCTCTTATCAGGCGCGCGCGAGTCTCTCCCTTTATGCATATACTGCAGCGCTCACGGCGCGAGCGCGCGTCCGTTATAAAGCTATCGAATTTCAAGTGCGCGGACTTAGAAGTCCCGGGAATGCGCTGCTACAGTGTCTGTAACTTTATACGGCGGTCACGCATCGAAGGAGCGAGGAGCGAGAAGAGAGAGAGAACTACACTGTATGTATCGGCGCGAGCGAGCTGGATCTCGCGTGTGTGCGAGAGTCGAGGACTCGCTGCGAGAGTCTTTTATGCGGCGAGTGTACGAAAAGCAGATTTAGCAGGGTGATAAGAGCCGATATTGCTGCGCGGCTTATAAAACCCGCTTAATTCTCTTATAGTGAGGTGCCGGGAGTGAGGGCATTACAAATGGCGCTGAATTGGCAATTTATCAGAGAGTGATAATGTATCGTCAATGGAATTCGATGATTTTTCGAAAAGGGTTTTTTTTGGGTTGGTTGAGAGGTACATGGGAAAGCAGTCGCCGGCGGGGAATGTGGAACAAGTGAAGCGGCGTGTACCGTCTGTAAAAAATGATTTTTCTGGGATTAAGCGGAGTTAAAAGTTGTTTTATAGGCGTGTAAGTGACTTGTACACTTTCGTCTTACTACGACGGACCTTTTCTACTTAAATGTATATGCCTCTAGAAGAAGTAGTACATTTTGGACGTTATATTTAATTTTTCTAAATATAATTGTATTTTAAAATTGATAATAAAAAATAGTATAATACGCTCACTGATAGAAATTACAATTATTTATAAATTATTTTCTGCCTTGATTTTTCTTCGAAAACAAAAGTCTACAACCTGTACGCACACCTTACTATTCTTTACAAGCTCCCACGCATAAAAACAACATAAAATCTAAAATTACAAAATAAACGATCGCCCATCCCGAATCCCATTACAATACTACTACTGCAGAAGGGAAACGCCAAGACGATCGGAGCCAGCTTCATCCCGATAAATTCATCCGATAAGTAGATGCGAGCGAAAATTTCCCTGCTCGCGCCCCCGTAAGTAGCGACAGGGAAAGCCACTCGCCTTTAAACTTTTTTAAAGCGCCTTTTCGAGCCCTCGGGGGCCTGGCTTAGCGCGAAAATCCGCCCGGCATTTCCTCGCAAGTGTAATGTTGAAGTATAATAGGGCAAAAGGGAGAGAGGAAGAAAGAAAGAGGGGGCGACAATTTTCCGGACTCCGCCGCAAAAGAAAGTTTGCGACTTTGCGTTCTTAAGGGGATCGGCGATTTATGAAGCGTCTCTACTATTGTATTAGAGCGTTTTGATAATTTATCTTTGCTGGCTGACGCATGAAAACTTGGGCTCGCTTGGCAATTTAACAAAGATTTCATTTTTCGAAGCGATTTACGAGCCGGTTTTAAAATGTGGGTGGAACTTTTATTAAAAATTTTCCGTGAAACCGTTCCTTAATTATTCTATAAATAATACGCAGAAAACTTGGCTGTGAATTTATTATAAAATTAACTTTCATGTTTATTCATAAACGTTACTTATTCAATTTTTAATCACAACCAAAGTAAATCACCTTCCCGGCAAACAAAATCCAAAATAACATTAAAATTTTAAAATTATTCTTACTCCCGAGTACGCAAGTCACGTCATCAAACATTCCCCGCATAATTATCAACAATTACCCACCCAAGCCAGGCATCGGTCCATCCGTTACCCACTCTTACAACTCAATCACGCGCGCCACTTCTACACTTACCCCGCCTCGGCAAAAAGCTACGAAAAAGCACGAAGCCGCACCTGCAATCCAATGAAATAGCTCTCATCGAAAAAGCTTGTAATTTTCCCTATATACCGAGCGCTCGCTTTCTCACGTTCGTCCCGCCGCAATTATAATTACACGCGCTCGCACATCCAGCTTGAGTATAGAGACACAGCCAGAGCGAGCTGTATACCAGCGGAGCAAACAGAATATCCAGGAGGTATCCTTCGTTTTCCGAGCAATAGAAGCGCCACCTAGCAGCGGAAGTTTCGCCTTATTGTAAACTGCCGTGTATATGTATATAGTGTTTGATCCAGGCGAGTGTGTATATAGATCCAGTCGAGTTGCGTGCTCGGCCATCGATCTTCTTTAGCGAGAGTGCAGAGGAAGCTCCCCTCGTGCCTGCACGCAGAGGAAGAGGTAAATGCGTGTGTAGCGAGGAAACGCATATGGGATAACGCGGAGTGTGAGAGTTTCCGGATCAAAGGTCGTTAATCGCTGGCTGTATATAACTAACGAGATTTTCGTTTTTCCGTTGCTCTGGTTTTCACGCGAGTTTTGCGCTTCTGCGATGGAGGAAACGTGGAGAGAGAGAAAATTGCTTATCGCGATGGTAGTGATGTGCGCGTGTATGGGAAACACGTTTTCACTTTTAATTTCAAGTAGTCTAGTAGCTTTGCGTGCAAGGGACGCGCGTCTTGTTTCTTTGAAAAGAATTTATTTTAATATTACTGATGATTTTAGATTGCATTAAGATAGCGTTACTTACTTTATCGAGCTGGAAGAATTTAATTTTGAAGCGCGACTTGTTTGATTAAGAAAATTGATTAGAAGTTTAGCGGTGAACTGAGGTTCAATGGGTTCCAATATTGCACTCGAGTCATTAAGAAGAAAATTTAATTGACGTAAATAACTTTTTTCCACAAGATTACCTAAAATGGAGATTTAAAACTATACCTTATTTCGTTTCTGTAGATTAAGTAACGAGCCCTAAATCATGAAGCTTTGTTTCAATAATTCATTCTCGGAATAGAATTTTTTCGGGTTTCAATATATAAATAACCGTAGGAAAAAGTTTAGCCTATTCTGAGCAAAATTTGTGATTAATGCAGATTATTACCGATGACAGTTATAAAAAAAAATTCTAGAAATACTCGGAATAAAATTTCTGCTTAAAATATGCTCAATTTTCTATCAGAATTATTTAGACCAATATGTAAATAATAATAATGTAAATAATTTTCATCATTAGAATACTCATTAGAAAAACTAGATTTTTCAGCGCAGCACTCTGTCAAAACTAAAAATCATGATTTTTCAGTGCAAAATTGAGACGAAGGCCACCGATCTGTACCAGACTCCAGTACTTTACTTACACCTAATTAAGCATAGACTTTACAACAAAACAGGTGCTTCAAAAATAAATTTACAAATTAAAGCACACGCCTCATTAAACCCGCCGTATCTATTAAGCAAACATTAAAGCAAACGTCAAGCCCAGCACTAGCAAAACGAAGCGCACGTAAACGCAGCATACTAAAAACCCCCTTCGCGTATCCCAGCACATCAGCTCTCTCCATCCATTTTAAAATTCGAAAACAGCTTCAATCATTCTCCTCCAGCCGCACGTGCTACTCTCAAGCCCGGCCCTCTGATACACATACACACACTCGAGCGACGCGTGTGCTCGAGGTGGGCGCGGGTAGATTCTTGCCTCTCTCTTCTCTCTCTCTCTCTCTTTCCTCTCGAGTATAGAGCGCGGGGGAGATGTTGCGAGTCTCGAGAATAAAGCAGGCAGGCGCAGCTACTCTCGAGAATCCGCGCTGCAAGAGAGGAGAGAGAAACGCGCGATCCGACGGGAAGGAAGAGCTGTGCACGCAGGACTCGTCTCTCTCTCAGATCTCTCTCTCTCTCTCTCTCTCTCTCTCTCTCTCTCTCTCTCTCTCTCTCTCTCTCTCTTTCTTGCGGGGCCCTGAAGCTATGTAAGGGGCTGCAGTGGTTCTCCGAGAGCGGCGAGTATTGTGGAGATATGTGCGTTTTTGGTTCGATGTGGATTATGAAGTTTGAGGGATAGAGGACAATTTTCGGTGCTGGAGGTTGGGTGAGGAGTTTGTAGCTTTGGTGGTGTTTAGATCGATTTTGAAGTGTAATCGATGATGGAGTGGTTTATAATTTGGGATTTTTTGATAATTGTTGGCATGATTTTTTTATTTCTTTTGTTACGATTATTTGGAGATGGCTATTCAGTGGCTTATCAGCTCGTGTCAGTGAGGCAGCTCTATGTTGAAATTTGTTCTATTGAAAACTGTTTTCTTTTAATGATCCCATAATTAAATTTTTGAAGTCTACCTATTTACATAAGATAAACGGTTGAGTAAGTTTTAAAGAATTGCTGCAATAATTTACATAAGGGTCTATCTACGTAAGATAAACTAAGCAAACATTTTCCACTCATGGAAAAATTATAATTCACACAAACTTTAACACCGCTAAAGCTCTTTAAAATTTAGCCAGCACCTCCCACCAACACTAAAACCCAGCACATACGCACCAAACCGCCAATCCCTCCTTCTTCAAAACTATCCACCCAACCCCTTCCAACTCATAAATTTCCATCCACGTTAACGTCTAAAATTATTCATAAACTGCAGCCTACGCCACCAATTAAGCCTCAAACGAATAATACCCACCTATCCACATCCAGCTTCTCCTCATACCTAGCTTTCTCTCTCTCTCTCTCTCTGAACCTGCGCGCGCGAATTCGCTACCGTCGCGCTCGCCTATGGCATTGACGAGCTCGCGGCCGCGGGATGACGACTCCCGGGACAATGCCTAATGAGGCCGTTGTCCGCGCGGACCTCGCTTTTCTCCTTCTCCTCCTCGCGAGAGGAAGAAAGAGGAGCTCGAATTACGTCGCTTCGGGGGGCTTTGATTCCTCCTCCTCCTTCGTTGATTGATGCGACTCTGGCTCTCCCCGCGCCACCGGAAATCGCCCCGAGATTACGATGCTCCGCGGCGGAGCTCGTAATTGTATGCGGCGGAGCTTGCGTGGACGTGTATTTTTAATGGGCCTATTTTAAGATTAGCTCGCTCGATCTCGCCTCCCCCGCCCTTTTTACTCTCGGGGGGAATGGAGCTATTGTTCCGCGGCGGGCTGGATCAAATCGCGTATCTGATCGCCGTGCCGGTGTCTTCGAGATGCGTTTTAAAGCTCCGAGTGTACAAACGGAAGCTGCGTCTTTGAAGTGCCGTGTCGGATGGTCGCGATAGCGTTTCTTATCTTGATGATAAAGCTTGGCTTCCTCGAGATCATTTTGCATTCCTTTTCAGAATTTTAGTGGCAAGACTTATCAACCAATTATAAAGCAATTTTTGAGCGCGCAGGAAAAATTCCTCTTGCCGAACTATCGCGCCCTAACAACGCAATTAGAATCCCAAGTAGGCCACAGCGTTCTTCGTGCGCATTATCGGCGATCATTTGAATGCATTACAGCGGCAGCCCCGAGAAAGAGAATCAAGAAGCGAAAAAAAAGAGGGAGTCTCGCGGCAGCCACGAAGAATGCCGAATTAAAGTCTCCGCTGGCGCGATCGGCTACAATAGGCCAATCAGAAGTAGCGAGAATATCCCTCTTCTGTGAAGCCGCGCGTCAAAGGGAAAAAAAGGGGCGAGCTACGTGCAGACTATGACTCGGCGTTCGTTATCCTATATATAAAAGGTATAAATATAAAAGCGATCGCGGCTGCTGGCGAGCGGAATCTCGTAGGTTTCCTTCCCGAGCGCCGGTGAGCGGAGGAGCGCGAAAAAAAAGGACAATGAATAGGCGACAGTGGGAAACGGACGCTGACAAAACGAGCGCCGGATAGATAAAATAAGAGCGACGCGACGAGAGAGGAGCTTGATGGATACACAGAAGGAAGATGGATGCATGTGTGGCGGGGAATTGGAAAAACGAACGGAGCGGCGACTTGTTGCGCGCTCATAGATTTTGAGATGATTTATTTAGGAGAGATCGTATGTTTTTTGGAGAACCAGAGAATGACAATTGTAAAGTGTAATTGGTAATAAATGCTATTTTTCAAACCTTTTTTATCCAGCCTAGAAAAAACTTTTATATATCTGTAACTACATAAAATTAAAGTAGAAGAGACAATGTTTTATTTTCTTTTTGCAGAACGACAATATACTACTTCACTCAAAAATTATAACAGTATAAAGTTAAACAACAGAAATTAACCGAAACTGTAGTTTTACTCGTTATTTTGTACATTTTTCCATGTTTTCCAAAAAAAATGTTGGTTTTTGATTTTTAATTTTTGACCTATAGCACCTATAGCCTAATCCATGCGTAATGTTGTCCAAAATCATTCGAGAAACTTGTAGAAAAATTTTCAGCCTGAAATATCAAAAACTGTGGGATTAGTTCCATTTTTACTGCTGCCTTATTTACTTCTCGCCGCGGACGCTCGGACAACTCGCCGAATAATGAATGCGATTAGTATTTCCAATAAATTTAAATGTATTATAAAGAAAAAAAAGTAATAAAAAGATAAATGAAATAAAAATAGTAATAAAAATAAGCTTGTGTGCTTTCGTGGATAGCCATTCATGACATTCGTGAAAAAATAATTTTGTAATATCACAAAGATCCCGACGAAAGAGACAGCAATTTCTATAATAAATATAGTTATATATCATTATTCCTGTTACAAAAATCATTTTTTTTTTTGTTTTTCAAGCAACATGACTAATTAATTAGAATTTTTTCTCTATAATATATTTAAATTTATTGAGAATATTAACCGCAATTATTATTCGGCGAGTCGCCGGAGCGTCCGCGGCGTCTGTATGCGACAATGCGGCCGAGTGGTAAAGGAGGCAGCAGTAAACAAATTAAAAATCAGAAACCAATTTTTTTTTTTTAAACGCGGAAAAAATGTTTTGGATTTTTATTTAGTGCATTATTGAAATTCTCAAGAAATTTGACATATAAAACCGTAGTATTTATTTCCTCATGGATAAATTATCACTAAGCTGAAATCTTGTTCGGATCTCCCTAAGAGTTTATGTGCGGTTAAGTATAGCTAGGTGACTTAAACTCGCCGTGCATGAAGTAATGTAACTTCACATACTACAATAATATTACAAACATGTGTTAAATTAAACTAATTTCACGCACATTTTTTTACTTCGCACACAAATTCTTAAACCAGATTTATGATTTCTTCCACGTAGAATGCTATTGTTATTATATTTAAATTGAATTATGTGGGCCGTTCCTTGCGATACTGCAATGCAAGATCGACCCACGGCGGAGTCGGTGAAATCACGCTTGTATCGAAATGTACTATTTTTCTTGTGGATTGATCAGAGCCACCTAGCGGTTGATCGCGTCAAGCGTCGAACGGAACAGTGCGCACCGGCGTTTGCAGAAGTTCGAGCAATGATGCGCTCATTCAAAGTCAATATTGCAATTGGTACTTTTTCATTCAAAAACTGTTTAAAACTTTGAATACCTTGAGTGCTAAATATTTTTAACAAAAAAATACTTTGAGTAGTTTTCGCATTTTCGGGTAAATTGAATACTTTACTTTAGGTTATATCGATTAGTTTTGTATATTTTAAGTACATATACAGAGTACTCAACATAGCTTAAAGTATTTACAATATTCTCTGTTGCGTAAAGTATCTGGAAGATTCTCTACAGTTTTGAGTATTTAGAGAACTACGTATACTGTAATTTCATAAATGTCCTCTTTTTACATTTTTATATTAGTTTTTTATTTATTTCTATCGTGCATGCTTACTTAACAGTGGATTTTTCAGTGGTGTTATTTTAATTTTAACGAGGAATTTCGTATCTGTGATTTCCCTCACTGTTGTAAAGAAAAATATATTTACAAGGAAGCTTTAATCAATAATTTATATAATATAGTACGAAACATCTCTAGTGCTTGGTAGTCAAGGAGAATGAGCGAGCATGGGTGGAAATAAAGAAGAGTGACAAAGAGCAAGAGATAGACGTCGGGCAGCGACTAAGCAAAATAAGAAAACACGTACACGGGAGGAAGAACGAGATAGAAGGACGAAGGAAGATTCGATAAAAAAGATGTATGAAGAGAGATAGAGAAACTTGATGCGAAGGGTGGCGAGCAAAGGAAGACAAGTAAAAAGACGATCAAAAGCTTTTATATACGAAAAGTGAGTTTTCTGCCGACTGTCTTCTTTTTCCGGATAGACTCGTTTTCTAAGCGCGATGTTTCTTGCATTGTATTTTTACGTCATTTTTTGCATTTTTTGCAAGTGCAGTTATATGACTTATCTTATTCTAAATTTGAAAAAATAATAATATTCGAAAGCTTTTGCATTTTCGCATTGTTTTTCTATTATGAAATAAAAAATTTATTATATGTATTAAAATATCAACGATCCAGATTTATTTTATAGGGTAAAAGACTGATCAAATTCAAATAAATATAGAAAATATCTGTATATGAAGAGAAATGGCATTTGTGAATTTATGAAATTTGCTAAAGTTAAAAACTTGGAGCTCACATTCTTTCCAAATAATCTTGTGTCCCCGAAATTGACAAAAATTAAACCAAACTTTATTAATAACGGTAGGGTAATGATATTATTGAAGATTTGCTACACGCATGTTTATTTAAACAATTATGTTTTTCATAAATGCTTTTATGCGACTTACTAATTATAATTTATATTTTTTTATTTACATTAAAAAGAATAATAAAATTTGTTATTACAGTATATTTTACAGTTATGAATGATTTACCGTTGGACATGCAATATCTTATTTAAACATGTGAAACAAAAATAATAGAATACATTTCTATACCAGCGAGAAAGTGATTTTAGCCTTGCATGGACGTTCGTGCCCAAATGAAACAAGTGTAAAAAAGTCAAGTGAGGTTAAAATCACCCTCTTGCTCATGTATCGAACCGTATTTTTTGATACGCGTGGACAAAGCAATACTTAGCTTACGCTTTTTTATTCATGCGTGCGCAAAATCTAGTTTCGCGCATGGTGTATCAAAAAATTATTTAAATTTTAAATTTATTACGATTTCTACTAGATTATTTATTTTTTTATATATCAGAATTTTATAGATATTTTATAGTATTACTTTTTGATATTAGATACTGATTAAGTAGCAAAATATTTTACTGCACGAGGATTTATTATTAAATACTTTCAGTACAAAAAATTAAAATATTTAATAATACATATCATATTTTGTATAAATATCAAATAAATTATTAAATATTAAATTGATTAAACTGATAAAATATCCATAGATATTAGATCAGTCAGTAAGTTATTCCAACAGTTTATACTGATCCGCCAAAAAAATTCAGTTAAAGAGACCAATTAAAATTGTCTGCATTTGTTTCTCCTGTATAAGAATTATTTGTTAGACAAATTTTAAAAATTAATTATTTAATTGAGCTACAAGATTTTTTGGCCAGAGTAATTAATTATTTTAGTGCATCAAGAAAGTATTTTCGTCCGTGGTTTTGTGAAGATAAAGTATGAATAACAGTTGCGGTGGAGGAAAAAAGGATTTATTCGAACACCAAGAGTATATAAATAAGAACGAAGTTTTAAATTCTTACCTGTGAAGTTTTTGTTTGATACATAATTTTAAAGTTTCAGTAACGGAAAGTTTATTTTAATTATTGTTAAAATGGTGAAGATTATTCTAGATTTTTCAGGGATTTTATTTCTTTGTGCAGTCGCAAACTCTGCCAGGTAAATTTAACCATTATATAACAAGTATAGAAATAATGCAAATAAATATTTTTAAACATATTCTATGTGCATACATTAATGTAAAGTGATGTTAAAGATCTTACAAGGTGGAAGTCAATATGGAAAGCTTACTTGATTCGAGAGTATTTTTTGAAAACATTTATATGTAAACATTTATTTCAAATATTTTTAATGAAATGTGAAAGAGCTGAGATATGTTTTACAAGATGCTGACAGAGTCTGCTTTTTAGAAAAGTTTGTTAAAAAATTATATACAGAAAAATATTAGTATCAAAATCCGAATTTATCCACATTACCGTCATTCTAACATGAATAATTTTTTTAACAAAATTAGTGGAACTTTTCTAAAGAATGGACTCTTGTAAAACAAAATCTTAAAAAAAAAATTTTCTCAACTGTTCTAATTATTAATGTTTACGATCTAATTTTTGGATTTTCGTTTAATGTTTTACTAGAAGCTGGCGTTGTCCGGTTTTCATCAAAGGTTCAGTAATTTCGTTTAAGAAATTTTGATAAAAAATATCTATTTTCCATCTAATCTAATTAATATTTACGTCATAATTTTCGGGTTCCCGTTAAATATTCTATGCAAATTTCTACCTTTCCCTTTCACTTGGCCTTAGATACAGAGGATTTTATAGCAATAATTTCTATACGAATTAAAATTAATAATGCTTTTCAAAATATGGGTAGGAAAGTCGATTATTTCACTTGTATGACTTTTTGCACCAGCAAAGCATGTACATACTAGTTTTGAAAAATTATTCTAAAGTCACAATAGTTTTAAGAGATTGGATTTAAAGATTTTAAAATATAAAAGTTGACTTCCACCAAAATACATTGTCAGTATTTTTATACTAATGCATGCAAAAATTACATGATTGGGAGAACGGGGCAAGTTGACTTACAGAGAACTTATAGAAATAAAATAAAAATAGTAATCGTATGTCAATTAGTCTCGCTTCCTATTACTGATAATAAGTAAATATTTTATTAAAACTAATGCAGCTTTTTCTAGTTTAAATATGTTTAAATATGAATCAATCAAATTACAGCCATTACATTCTATCATATTAGATTTGCTGCAACGATTTGCAATTATAAATAAATTTACAACTAATAAAGCTTTATATTTCAGCGTGTCAAAACAAAAAGGTGGCTCTAAGAATAACGACTATGAAATATTCAAGCTGGTCGAATCTTGGTCTTATACTAACTATTGGAATGAAAACAACCTTTGGCCTAGTAAGTCAAGTAACAGGGTGCAAAATGGACGTTCCGAAATGGAAAAAAAAACTAAAGAATCATTGGACGTTGCATGGCCTTTGGCCAGCTAAAATAAATTCAGATATACGGGATCCGACCTATTGTGAAGAAGTGGACTTCGATGAAAATTTATTAATATCAATAAAAGACAAACTAAACGACAAATGGCCTTCTTACAATTTGAACATAAACGATACTGATTTTTGGCGCCACGAGTATAAGTCGCATGGAAGTTGCTGCAAGGACAACAAGGAAACTAATCTAATAGAGAAGTATTTTTCAAAAGCTTTGGATTTATTGGACAAATACAACGTAGGTGAAGTGTTTAAGAAGGCTAGTATAGTTCCTGGTAAAAATTATAGCTTCACTCGTATTTATGATACACTCTAGGATTATTTTGGAACCAACGCTTTAATTAAATGTGCCAGAGATAATGTAAGTATAATTGTAATTATACCTTATATATCAAGGTGGTAGAATTTTCAGCAATTTTTGACTTATTTTTAGGAATTTCAAGAACAGTTTATAAAGGAGGTTTGGCTGTGCTTTGATAAATCTTTTCAATTAACAGATTGTCCGCGTGAAAAACAAAGTAGAACTCAAAATCAATCAAAAACTAAATGTGACATAGCTAAGGACATAAATTATCCAAAAAATTAAAACATTTATGTGTACTTTTCGTTGTATCATAGAAATGTTCAATAAATTATAATTATTAATAGCTTAGAATATTTATTACTTTCTCGCATCACTTTACTTTTATTCTTATTACATTTGTATATATATTTTTTTTATTTGTTTATTTATTGTCGCATCCCCTGGGAAGGTATTAGCGACATTGTCAAATACATATAATATAATTACATTGTTTTGTTACATCATTTACATACATTTTACATGTATATTTTTATTGGTATACATTACTAGGAAAGTTGTAGACACTGTATAAAATGATGAACATTTTCAGAAAGTCTGACAGATTAAGCTAATGGTAGTCAGAATTTATGTAAGTTTATTTATTTTTATATATCCAGAGAAAATTTTTTAAATTTTATTTCAAATTTTTAAATCTATTAAGGTAAGTTAAAAATAAATACGGAATGATCTATATTATTGAGAACCACAAAGACTCTTCAAATTCAAATTAATTGTTACGTACAATCAATATACTTTTAAGAAAAATGAAATTGTACTTTTCTTCGCGATACACACACAATCTTTTCGGGACAAGTTGTGAACGTTTTCGTTGTAAAATTCAACCTGTAAGTTTAAATGACGAAGATATTGTAATCGACAAAACGATTCTTTTCTGAAATTACTTAAATCTACTTGTGAGTTTTGTCCCGAGTCTGCCTGCTGGACTGGCTTGTGAGTCTAATCGCCGAGGAAAATATGAAAATCTATGAGTATAGTTTTCGTTTTTACGAAATTTTCATTTACACTATTTTGTTTGATCAAAATTCCATGTATCTAAAAACCGCATACTATAACAGCGATTCGCAACTAAAGACATTTGATATTTTTTAAACTACCTGCAAAGAACCTTTCTTTGAGATATCCTACACCATTATTCCAACCTAACATATACTTATGCCCTTTTCGCTCAGGTAACAAACAATCTTAATCATCTCCGAGTCATAATTGTACGTACACATTCTTCTTAATGCAATAAAACTAAAAGAATTTTCCTGATTTTAAGCTTTATTCGACGCTGTGTATTTTCTCAATGAACATACGCCTATTTATTTCTAAATTCTGGGCTATCAGGAATAATAATAGAAATTATGTTAAAATTAACAAAACATTTGAGTTATAAATTAAATAATTTTATTTGCATCAACTCATTCCGTAAAAGATAAAAATACAGAAAAGTATAAACATACCTACCCTTATAAACCATAAATCCTAAACTGAAAAGGAAGTCTATAAGTTTTGATAACGACTCTATAGTGTTCGAGGATGTGATGATTAGTTTGTAAAAAAATCTGTCTGCCATTTTGGCAATAAAGCAATACATAAATAACATCGAAAAACATTTCTTTAACTCATAAATACTAAAACCATTTATACTAAATTCACAAAGTTGTAAAGATGTACACTCACAAAGTTTAAATCTACAATAACCTAAATCCATAAGGTTCAAATCACTTATTAATCATCAAATATAAATTAAAGTCATAAATCCTAGATCCGCAAACCATACCTATGAACCTTAAATTATTGATTAAACACTTCTCACGAATCAGAATTTTTGAGTTATTGAACATTCGAACCATATTAAGAAAAAAAATATACATATATAAATTATTTTTTAATTTTATTGATCATACATAATAAAAATACGAACAACTACATTCATTTTCATTTTAAGTGGTACAGTTCTTGATGAGTCTGCTGAAAACTTGTACATCGAGGTCCCCTTGTAAAGAAGTCAACGAATTAAATTTCGGCTTATCAACCATCTCCTTACCATTCTTCACGGTGAAATTGATAGCACTCTGTTTTATTTTTCCGGCATTCCGGCAAAATTTAAGTACTCGATCGCGTTTTCAACTGTTATACTTTCGCAAAGCAAATTCTCAAACATAACTCTCAAACCAGAAATTGCGTACTTGTCGGCCACCGACATCAGCTCCTTGGCAAGCTTGCTCTCGAACTCGATTTTTCCAATGTAGACAAACCGCAGCATCTCTTGCCGCACCTGGTATTCCATCTCTTTTATCTATATTTTTATGTTCTTACTTTCCCATGTACCGTGCATGAACATATTAGTAAAAATCGTGCTTCTATATTTGTTAGGTTGTTCTTGTGCGCATAAAATTTTCTGTTGCCTAGACTCAAGACAAAGTCACTAAGTTCCTGTAGGATATGAGACGCCGATTGGACGAATTTAATACATTTGAAAAACTCGTGAACAAGCACGCTTGTTCAGCAGCTTTTCAAATGTGTTGAATTCGTTCAATCGGCGTCTCATATCTTCAACGTCTTTTAACACGTCGATTGCCCTCGTGTCTTCGATTATCTCTCAGAAGATTGTTAATCGTTTTCCAACTAGAAATCGGTTTTTCTCATCCAGAAGCTCTTGCATTTTTATGACCTTGTCAGTTCCCCAATTATTATCTGAAAAAATCGATTTTTAAAATCTATATTTCTTTGATACAAAACTTATTTTACGTACCTTTTTTTGCATCAAAAAGATAAATACAGCATTCCACTTCGATAGGTATGTCGTTGATCAAATTCAAAATAACAGATAAGCAGTCCTTGCAGTTATCGTCACAGCCCTTTGGATACAGCCGTAGTCTTTCGTATTCCATGATGCACAAAAGTCAGAAGCCATGCAAATAGCTTATTTCCCATTGGAAAATAGATTTCGACAAAATCATTTGTCCTGCTCCTTGTGTCATTATCCCAATGTTTTGCTTCATCGTCCTAACGTTTTTTCTCCACTAAAGTACGATCTGACTATTATATACTATTTTATTCTATTTTATACTAGTATATAATAGTAAGACAGTACTTACGTAGAGAATTTTACACTATTCTTTATTATTATATAAATATACTATTAAATACTATTCTATTCTTTAATGCTACAAGGTCTAATCTTTTGCCCATTGCTGCAACCTGAGAGTACTTGTTTAAGACTCGCAAGTGCATGCTCTGCTCTGATTCACTTAGGCGACAAACTACATCCTTATCGATAATACATTATCAATATTATCTGATAATACTATCAACATTTTTTGATAATGAATAATACGACGTGCTAAATTTTCATGATATTGCGCGCTTATTCTTCTACTTTTCTAGTCAATTGAGTGCAAAATGGTAGATGCGTTTATTGAATACTGTGCTATAAATATGACAGAAAATAATAAAAAAAGCACTATGTATCAAATAAAATTTATAAATGTTACGGCTAATTATAAAGAATTATATTTTTACTTTTTTTCTTTATTTTGCCGTAAGTGTTAGTCAACTATTTATTTTTTTCTCACTCACACAAAATTTCTAATTAATAAAATTAAATAAAAGTTAATTTAAAAGTACATTTTTTTAAAATTAATATTCATCAGATTTTAAGTAAAACTAACAGTAAAAGTAAGTATACAAGAAAGTGTGTATGTTAATATTAATGTGAGCTTTTTTCCGTGATACAACTGTCAATTTTTCTATGATATGTAGACTTGGAACGCTACACCCAAAAATTCAAAGACGCACCTTATTACGCATTCGATCCTGCAAAAATTTACTTCCTTCACTATTCGCACCATATCTTTTTATTCAACTATTATTGTTTTTTACACCCTGTACGTGAAGTAGGTACCGTATTCCTTCTCTGTGGGCAGTAAAGCATCCATCTCGCCTTCGGCACGGATGAAAATTTACATGCGATTTTTTTCCTCACTAAGTGCATAATCTACTATTTCCTAGTTAAAATATCTTAGTCGGTAAAAATTTAGTATGGGATCGCAATTTGTAGATTTTTTAATTTATGCTTCAAGGATAGTTTTAGATATTTTTTTGAAAAGTACTTATCGGTTTTAAGCGGGATTTTTAAGCCTCCCAAACACAATTATAAACTCGATTGTGAATAAAGGTAAACTTGACTTACAAGGAGGGTCCACAGTGTGCGGGAAAGGGATTTCAACGAGGCTTTGAGGATTGATTTCTGACACCTAAAAATGAA
>JAPYZB010000148.1:0-27879 GCA_030522745.1 Eupelmus kiefferi | reverse complement strand
TAATGCAATTTTAGGTTAATAGGTTATAAATCAATTTTCATATGACAGAGGAACGTCGCAAGTCGATGTTGGAGCTCTCACGACCCCAACATTTGAGTATAGATCTGTCATCAATCGAAAGGTTGTGCCCCAAGCCCAAATTTTTTTCCGTGTACAATTGGAAAAATATGTATTGAATTCACAGGAAATTATTATACATATGTATATGCAAATTAATAAAAAAATTTCTATTTTGTTATATTATAAAAAAAATAACAGGAAAAGTTATGTAGAAAAATTATCGAATTTCAAAAATCTTTTATAGCATTATGTTTTGTTTTGGTAGTGTATGCAAAAGTTTCATATTTATCAGTTTTCTAAATATTCAGTTTTGATAAAAGCTTTTTTAATGTGCATTATTTTTAATCTACAGAATATAGAATAAAAATTTGATAATTGTTAAACTTGTATAAAACGATTTTTGTAGTAAATATTAGTATAATACATTTTGCCGAAGTTTTTTGTTTATGACCTATAATGTTTGATTTAATGATATAACAATATGAAAATATATATACAAAATAGCATTATTATAAATACAAATACTAT
Organism: Eupelmus kiefferi; assembly: GCA_030522745.1. NCBI lineage: Eukaryota > Metazoa > Arthropoda > Insecta > Hymenoptera > Eupelmidae > Eupelmus > Eupelmus kiefferi. The sequence goes on along the minus strand of JAPYZB010000148.1, from coordinate 27,291 downwards.
TCAATAAATTATTTAGTACCAATGAGGAAACAATTTCTGAATGAGAATCTAATTTGAACGATTATTGCGACAGTGAAACGAAACATTCCAAAAGCCGGCGTTGCGCAGCACTAATGCATCCCTCTTAATGTGCTCAAGTTTCGTAAGTAAATTATTGCGTTATAATGATTTAGATGCTCTGCTCTAGAGGAATAGATTTATTCATTTCCTCTTTTTTTTCTATAATAGCACGAACCTCTCTACTTGGGTATGAAATCTCCGGGTGAGAGAAAAAAATAGGGTAGAAAGAGAAATACAAATTAAAAATATCGAGGAAACACTCGCGGTGTACGGGTCAGGCTTGGAGCCGAAGGGGTTAGGCGTTTCCGGTCTGGTGCCTTCCCAATTAAGCCTGCCAGTGCGCTCAGTGCTGCGCTCTAATAAATGAATTATTTTTATTATTATTGTTGTCCACGGTGGGAACAGCCGTCGCGGCATTACGATTTGAATCCGAGTCAAGTGTTCCAAGGCAAATATTCTAGATTGAGATCGCTCTTCTGCCATATTATAATCAGAAATTTAATAAGAAAGAATGTAAAAATATAAATAAAGTAGAAATATGAATCAAATTATTTTTTAAATAAGGAAACTTTAGGAGATTCAAGATTGAAAAGTTCGATTATTTGTATTTATTTCGTTCTATATTAGATATTGATTTAATCGTTATTTCAAAACAAAAGATAGCGTTAATAGAAAAGTTTGTTACAAAAATGATTTCTTTCGTTATATCGCAAGTAAAAGCAAAATAAATCTATATTTTTATATATTCAAAGTGTGATTAAGTTTTTAATAATGCATTTACAACACTTCTATACCTTTTAACTTATAATTATTTTGCAGTCAAAAAATTAATTTTAAAATAGTAAGAGGGGAATTCTTAAGTGACAAAATAAAACAATATAATTCTATGAAAATAGTTACTTCTATGCAATTAAAAATTTATCTAAACAAATTCTTGAAAATCTTCGTACTTGGTAATGTATAATTATTCGGAGAAAATATACACTAAAGATGCCTATTATTTACTAATTCTAATTTCCAATATTCGAATTATTAAATATAAGAATACGTTAATTCTTACCTCTCCGTAGTATTTACTGACGTAGATATAGAGCTCCTTGAGCGCAGCAATCACGTCGAACTCGTTGGCGTGCGAAGCGCTTAGTTGCTGCATGGCACTGGACATCTCCTGGTCCGTGATAAGCGGCAGTCTCTGAACCTCCGCGTAAAACCTGCCCACCTTCTCCCTATAATGAGGAATGTCCTTGGCAAACAGGAGCTTATTCGAAGGCGAATCCTTGCCAAGTCTGTGTTCACATGTCGAACATGCGTCCATGAACGTCTGCGCAATGACGGACAGACTTGAGTCTACCGTCGTCGATTTGTTAATGTCAAACATGAAGTCTGGATTCTTGATAAAGTTCACCCAGAAGCGCAGGGGCAGACTATTAGACTTCCAGGCGTGTGGTACCTCAGGATCGAGGATACCATGTTTGGTAGCAGCCTCGTCCAGTAGGTCGAAGAGCCACTTGACGGCGCTCGGCAGTGCATCATTCGCTGTCAATATCGTATTTAGGAAGTCATCGACGAACTTCTGGACGGTGCCCTTGGTCGAAAGCAGCCTCGTGAGAAAGATCTCAGGTATGGCCTTGTGTGTTCGCTCAGGGTGTAGGCCTGGCGGCACTTTACCGCTCGCAAAGCCCATCCCTGCTGCGTACTGACTCTCCTCCATCGGCCTCACCTGCAATGACGAGCAATATTTTTTTCATGTATATTCGTTTACTCTTTAAACTGAAAACGAACTGATTTTAAGAATTCTTATTCAATAATATTCCTAGACATTTAACACTGACATGAAAATCATAGAGATCTATGTTTTCTCGCAGTGCCCTCGACCTATTTTATGACTCTCTTCAATCAACTTTCATTTACATACAAACTAAAAATTTTCATGATAATACCTTTGGGTATTATGAATACATTAAATAATAAAAACTCAATTGTCCTTCAACTTTGAATAAGTCCTTTTGTTTGGATAATAAAAGTTGAAAATATTTAAACATATTTTTATACATATTTATAAGCAAGTTGCTTCATTTTATTTACTAGTAACATTTTATTATGGTTTATTACTTTAGATTCTATATTCTTTATTTTGATAATCCCATGTACTTATTTATTTCTCATTGTAATTTTTTTATTTATATATTAGTGTTTATCTTTATTCTCCCTATATTGTATAAATCTAAAATGTGTTTAAAACTCACCAAGTGGTACAGTCGTTGATTGCCGGCGTGACCCGTCTCGACGTCACCATTGGCAATAATCATTGGCGGTGAGTGTTGACTATCAAAATAAATTCCGGTGCCCGTAGCGTACATCGTCGTTGGGCTGAGCAGTCCGTGATTTGGCGTAGGCGGCAGATGCAGAGTCGAGCAATGGTTGATAGCGTGCCTCGAGTGATAGTGATGCTGTTGACTCGGGTGCTGTATGTGCTGATGCAAATGATGCTGCGAGGATTTGGTAGTACACGTGTGGCAGGGCTGCTTGCAGGACAGCGAGAATCCATCATTCTGCCTAGGTATCAGCGACATGACCGCCGACTCCTTGACCCCATAGTGGGCGAGCGTGTTGATTTTCTTCCAGTCGCCGCAGCACTTGGTAGTGAGATCCTCGTCCTGCAGAGTCAGGTGGCCACCGCGACCATGCCTCCACTCGAGATCAACCTCGTGCACGGATGGCCTTAAAGAGAAGGGGGTGTTCTTGTAGAGAGCGTCGAGTATCTTGGACTTCACCTGGCTTATCGTATCACAGTCGAGAACTTTACACTGGATCTTCTCGTCGAGGTCATCTTGCACGACGTGCAGCGTCACGACAGTGTGCTCGATCTGCTCGCGCAGCAACCGCTCCTCCGAAAGCGAGTACCTCGCGTCGTGGGTGACCACGTCGACTGGGCCCTTCTCGATCTGATGCTTTATAGCCTTGAAGAGTAGGAAGAGCGACGAGCCCGCGTAGTCTTTAAGGTAGTTGTACATGCACAACGCCATCCAGTTGGTCAGCATCTTCTCTACCACTGACTCGGTGCGTCGTAGCATAAGCTGCGGATGCTTCGTATTCACGGACTTATCGATCAATCTCAGCAGCAGGTTCATCAGGATGTCTGTGGCGTACTCCATCTTGCCCATCAGGACGACCATGAGGAGCGAGGCGACGTTAACTTTGTCGCGAATGTTGAAGTCCTTTTGAGATTCGAGAGTCTCAATGAACGTGAGAACGAAGCACTTGTTATTGATGAGCTGCTCGAACTGAAGCATAGCCGCGTCGTAGTTGGTGCGCGTGTGGTTGTTCCGAGAGCGCGGGTCATTCAGGATTGGATGGTCGATCACACCCGGGAAGAAGACCTTTAAAAAAAAAATCACATTTTTCGTTTAATAAAAGTTGCTTGTAAAAATATAATGAGATGCTTATTAGTTTTACAGGGGAATAAGCCTGCAACGGCGTCGTAATTCTGCAAACTCTCTATTAAGCAGGATTTATTTACACTTTACAAGTAATTATTATTCATAGCCCATCTACTTTTTGTAAAACAAAAGAAGCTTTATTTTATGTTTTCACTGAGGTGTTTTTTATAAATACGTTGTAAGTGTATCAAAATTTTTTAATGGACTTACAAAGTTTAAAGTTCAACTCAACAGTAAAACTCAACAAAGTGAAGAAATTTAAATAAAAATTGCTATTTTGTATAACAACTTTGTTATTTAAGATTGTTAAAAGTCCTTTTTATTTTCATCTTTTACTAATTCAAAATTTAAAAAAATAAATACATGAATCTAATTAATAATTCATCCTGTTTATATAGATAAGTTAAAAGAATATTAAGATTATAACAACACAGTATATTTTGAAAACTCATTGAAACAGTCAATTCAACAAATATAATTTAATTTTCGTACCATGTTAATTAAATTACAATATTCAAATTAATACGCCGTAGAGGATAGCCAGACAGCTCAAATTCTTAAAGTTTCTCTTACAGCAGTGTTATTTTACAATTCGTAAGAATGGGCAAAGATTTTCCTGAAAGTGGAAGTAAGTGCATTGTTCCGAGCGGCTAAGTATTTTTCTTTCATTATTTTGCGAGCTTGCTAAGGGAGGATGAAAAAAAAAGAAGTGTCTGACAATAAGACAACGAGAGCGTTAATGAGATGCTCCCATTAAGATGCTTCTGCGATGTTAATGGGATAATCAATAATTCTCAAAACATAATGCGCCTGTCTTTAATTAATTAGTTTTATCAATAAAGAAGGAAAGTTTTAGTTTATTTTTGTTAATTTAGAAATTTTTTAAATTAAAAATTGTTATTTAAATCTACTTGTATTATCAAACTATATCCTTTTGATAACATAAAACACTGCAAATTCGAGTAAAAATCAAATCGAACAAGCGAGTGGGCGATTCATTAACGAATCTATCAACGAATTATTATTATTTGAAATCAACTATCATATTATTAAATTGATTATTTAATTGTATAATAATCTTTAGTGCAAGAAATCAATAATTTAATTTGATTGAAAAGTAGAAACTTTAATTAACACATTGAGAATGCTAATGGTTTTATACCAATATCGTTAATTAATCCTGTATCCACGAGACTTGCGCTTAATTTTGAAAGATTTATAAATGATGATATTAATATCACGTATAGCTCTGTGTCATTACATTTATTGATTGTATATAATAATAAAGCAAATTAATTTAGCGCCATAATACATTAACTGTGAAAACTAAAGTCGCGCGTTACTTATACATAGTAGCTGCAACAATGTACATTTAATTCCTAGAAACATTTATCAAGAGAATTGAATTACACAGAAATTTTTTTATTAATTTTAACAATAAAATTGAACAAAATACGAGTGTTTATGGAACAATTACAGAAAAATGTATATTTTATTTAACTTTTCAGTTATTAGGAGTAATTTGGAATTTTTCATTTTGGTGTATGAATAATAATACTTTATTGAGATTTATTCTTCTTATGGTTTTCTAAAGAATATTATTTTAAAAAATATTCTAACTATTTTTTACTAACATGATTTAAGAGATTTGCGGAAAAAAACATAAAGTTAACAAAAAAGGTTATTAAATTCTACAATATTCATATCTACATAGGAAAACAGCCCGAGGCGGAATTTGAACTCGCCATCTCTGCTAGCTATACCGACACTATTCAAAATGCATTTTATCTTGCCAGTCTCTTTTTCTTTCCACATTTTTTTTATTTTAAGTTTTTTACATTTTTACAATTATAATTTTACATTTTGACATAATGTATTATTTAAATTCTTTTTAATCCGAGATATATTAGTAAAAATAAGCAACATGCTTTGTGCTTTTATTTAAAGTTTTTAAATAATTAAAAACTTGCCGCAGTTTCAGAAGTTTTTTTGAATATAAATAATCATATTCTTAATATTGCATATTGTAATGATGTTTACAATAAAATCACCGTTTTCGGTAAAAAGAATACGAATCTACTTACGTTTTAAACAAACTGAATTTAAAATGCAGTTTCTTTAACAAGAAATTAAAATAAAATCATTTTTGATTTAATACAAGCTCTACTTTTTATCGACAAAAAAGAATTTCGTGTTGCTTACGCACGAGTCACGCATTTCTGAACTTGTTAATTATAGGTAAAGATACTAAGACAGATAATACAATTATTCTTCCCTCACTCTCTCCTTGATCACGAGATACTTGTTCATTTTTATGCTCAAACTAAACAGTATTAATTAATAGATAATCTAGAACTCATAAAATAAGGTTGCCCAAAAGTAGCTCACGAATAAAGTAAAAGATAAAATCTAAATTCGTTTTTAGCTGACTGATATGATTAGAATAATTTCCGAGTACAAGAAAAACTCAAATGTCATTTCGGATCAGTATAATAAAACCTGATTTTTCCTCTTTGTTCCATATTATTCTTAATCGAAACCATATTTAATCAAAGTCAATAAAATTGTGATTTTATTAAATTATGATAAAAGTGTAAGAGGTAATAGTTCTAGTTTCTAGAAAGTTACACAGTAAAATAACTAAGCAATATAATAAATGTAGAGCAAATTACGTGAATTGGATATACATTTTATACCAATGGCAGTATTAGTATTACCTTATCAGATTATTTATGAAAATGCATTTAAAATAAATTGAGGTACTGTTTCATATATACAAGAATATTTTTATTTATATTAAGAAACGAGTTGATAATTAATAATAAAATGCATAAAAGTAACAAAATAATTTATTATTAAAAGTAAATGTGAAAAAAAATGTAAAAGTATTTCAAATTTTGCTACAAAAACTATCCGTAAATTACTTAGCAACTTTTAAATAATTTTTAAAAGTAGAATATTTTGTATTAAAAAATTAATTTTGGGCTTTTTGCAAAATAAAATAATTTATATTACCAAATAATAATAATGTATCATTACCTTCATGATATAGTTTTTGTGATCGAGGGTCGGAATGCCGGATGATTCGAGATCAGCAGTGAGGTCTGTCATATCAGTCTGCAGCTCAGCAAAGGCCTGCTTGCACTCCATTCTCACGTTACTCTCGAGCGTATCCATCTGTATCTGTATTCTCTTGTATTCACGTTCAGCCTGCGTACTCTTTCGTCGATAAATCACCAGCACCAATATGAATATGAACACAAGACCGAAGGTTCCCGCTGCAATTCCAGCGATTGCCTCGGGCGGTATGGGATACGACTTGATTACATCGTAATGTAAATAGCCGATGGGAAACCTGAGACTGCGACCTACTCGCACAACAACGAGGGGTAGACCTTGCTCAGTCTTGAGGCCGTGCTCATCGGTGCCAGCGGGCTGCTGGTCCGGTGGCGTGCAGACCAGCTGCGTAAGTGCAAGAGATGTAACATTGCAGGGCTGCGTGCCTACAGTGACGTTAACATCGGACTCGTCACTTGCATAATTCAGACTCTCACCCTCGATGACCAGAGTATCGCCTTTGTAGAGTTTCACGTTTCGCGGAAATGGAAAGAATTTGGGATCCTCAACGTAGATAAGACGATTACGTAGGCTCTGGACGTGCTTATCGAGATCGCGCACACTCTCAACGTTGTCCATAAGGAAGCCGACTTTGAGAGTAAGGCTAGAGTCCTTGCGCGGTAGTGATCGTCTTTCACGTATGCTCATCAAAGCTGTGTGGAAGCGACCTGCGACACTCGGACTCGGACACTCCATCTGCGTAGGATTCAGTACAGTACACACAGTCCTATTCACGGGTACACTTTCCTTCTCTAGGTACACGACCATCTCAGGTTTTTGGATAGTATCAAGGTTAGAGCCATGCACGGTAATCATGCGGCCGCCCGAGGCAAAGCTGCTTAGCGGTTTAATTTCCATGATGGTCGGATCATGCGTGTAGTTAAATGGATTGCCTTCGAGAGTTCGATTAGCACCATCTATGCTCAACGTCAGTCGACTAATTCGACGAACACGGCCAGAGCGGCTCGTAACACAGGTTAGCCGCGTACTACTGGCCTGACTAGCGTTCACCTGACAAGGGAGCTCATCTAGATAGGCTGATATTGTGCTGCCAATGTTGAGGTAGTGTCCAGTAATGGCAAGAGTTGTGCCGCCGCTCTGGGGTCCCACTTGCGGATACACTCCGGTCAGCTTGATGTCCTTGTAGTTAAAATGGACGGCGCTCCTCGTAGAGCCGGCGTTGTTACCCACGATAACCGATGCCTCATCCGTTGCCTCATGCCTGCTTGTCCTACAGACTATGCGTACCGACACTTCGTAGTCGACGAGACTGCAGGATGCGTTGCCGATACTGATTTTGCCCTCGACATCAGTCTCTCGCAGGCCAAGATTGCTACCTTCGATAGTAACGAGAGTGCCACCTTCGATTGGACCACTAAGTGGCTTGATCATGTCAATGCGTGGCTTCGGACATTCTTTAGACGGCGAGTTAAGACAGGAGTGCTTATATACACAGCTATTGCCGCACCACGTGCACTCAAAGTGTCGCTCGCGTGTAACGCAGAGCGAGCAGTCGGCGTGCTCGCGATGCGAACCGAGCACCTCGCACTTATACAGGATAATGCTAGTACGATCGATATAATGATTGCCATTCCACATGACCATCACTTCAGCCTCATACTCGCCAGTTGGTGCTTCATACGAGTAAACGGTTTTGTCGCAGACAATGTAGCGACTGTTGTCAACGCGCGCCTGTACCCGCAGATGCGCACTTTCGATTTTCACGAAGCACTGGAAACCAGTGTGAGCAGCCTGGGGATGCGGGAGATTTTCAACTTCGAGACTGATCTCCTTGGGAACATTGTTGGGCAGCATGAGAGGCTTCGGCCGACGCACGAAACGAGGGCAGTACTGAGCACCATGAGCTGCAAGTGCCGGTGCTATATTCTGTAAGATAAATTTCAATTTGTTAGTAATTTTATAACTATTTATTCCAGGAGTTTTTTATTCCTACTTAATTCATCTTAAAATAGTTTTGAAAATAAAACTTACGTTCTCTCCAGATATGATGTTGCCTTGGCACTCAGTTGTATTATGAGTACACTTGTTGTCGTAGACACACCAACTGCAGGCCCACTGTGCCTTGACGCACTCGGTGCAGATAGTGTGCCTTGAGCAGTCGAAATATGCAAAGTTTCGCGACACAAAGTCCTTGTTGGTCTCACTGGATCGGACGGACAATGGCACGAGGACGTGGTCAGCGCCCTTGGGAATGTTCGGCCTGGAGTAGATGGACGGCGTTGGGCAGGACAGGCCGTACACAGTCATGATGGCATCGATGGGCTCGGCGTTGCCGAACACACACTTGTACTTGGCTCCCGTCGGCAACTCCGGTAGAGTTCTGATGGTCAGCTGCACTGTTGTCATCTGCTTGATGGGGATACGGTCGGGCAGCACCTGCTCGAAATCGATGCACTGCTGGCCAGTGCCTAAGGACAGCCAACGCGGACTGCTACGATTTGCCTTCTGACAGTCGCGACGCACCGTGCACCTGCAATAGAATTTTGATGATTAATTAGTTTCGTTGCCGATGCTTTATAAAGCGCATTGTAAAATATCAATCATTTTAATATAATATAATAAATTATTAAAATGATTAAAAATGAGAATCAAAATATTTACAAAAATAAAAGTTTTAATTGTTAATATTATACTGTTTATTTCTAATTTCGAAATTAATGTTTATATTACTTTTTGAAATACGGCTTACCGTTTTTCTAAAGAGCACCAGCCGCAATAAGGATCACCAGCAACGAGGCAGCTATTGCAATTCGTGTAACTGCTGCAGTGTTGTACTTTCACTTTGGAGATTCGAGAAGATGACAGAACGTAAAGATAATCACCGCTCGGAGCGACGGCAGTGTCTGGAAGGATTTTTTGACCTTTGTCGACCACGATGCTTTCGTAAACTGAAGCGTCCGAGGCAGATAGCAGAACTTTTTTGATAGAACCGTCTTCCGTTCCAAGAAAAGCGACCGAATGACTTTCCGTATTTGCCAAAGTAATAGAAGTAATGAAAGTATCGGGAAAATGTAAAACGGCTTGACCAATAATCGGAGATACACCGGAAATTTTTAATCCGACTTCACAGAAGTCTGCAATATTTCCAGTAGTCTGTAAAAAAATAATAAATATACTTAAGAATGCTTTATTTGTTTTATAATAACTTAAAAATTAATTGCGAGTCAAGAATATTTAACTGAAACTGTTGACTTTACATTGATAAATAGACCAATTTAAAATTTAAATATTTAATTAAAGTTAATTATATAATGATATTGCATTTTTCCAGTTCAAAATTTTTTCATCAGGTTTCACAACGTCAATTAGGAAGAAACATTCAAATTTTATATTTTACTCAATTTAACACTTAAAGTCCAATTAGGTGCTTAAGTAGACAGAATTTCGTATTTTTTATTTCCCACTAGCTCATTGAAAATTAAAAAAAGCTTTAAACATAAAAAAGCGACATCAAAGCGATCTTGACACGTACAAAAGAACGTAAAAAGTGATAGATTATCGAGCGTTCGTGCTACAGCACCGTACTAAACAAAGCTGTTTCTCTCGCGCGGAGAGAAAGAAAAAAGGTCACGAATCACGTATGATTTACTGATCCTATCAAACGAGCGCGCGCTCTCTCGCAATAGAAGGCTTCTTTTTTTATGACGATACTTACGCCCGCCTGAGGGCACTCGCCGTCCTGAATGGGCCCACTGATGTATCCCATGTTTCTGTACTTGATGCTGCTGTTGAAGCACATGTGGATGTTCTCCTCGAACTTGTTCTCGATGTCCTGGAGGCTGTAGACGCAGAGAGCGGAACGCGGCAGGGGCTCGTTGGTGATACCCTTGCCCGGCGAGAACGTCGCTACGAACACGGACTCACCGACCTTGATACCAAGCTGGGCCGCGAGGTCGCTGCCCGCCGGGGCGATTTTCGCGTCTTGCACCAGCTTGTACGATTCGTTTCGGCCCTCAACGTTACACTGGAGCGTCACCTCCGTGTAACTGTCGTAGTTCGGGTCGGTTATGCAGCTTCGTGCTAGCCTCGATATGTAACCTGGTTGCAGGTAATGATGCATAATGTTTTTATTGCAACGATTTTATTTCTTTTTGTTTAGAATAGTGATAAAAGTCATAATTTAATTGATCACTAATTTATCATTTTTAGATGTTACTGGTATTGTTACATTTATATAATTAGGACTAAATTTTTTTTGTATATTATTGAAAGTTATAAAACATTTTAAGTCTAGAGATATATTTAATTTTAAGGAAATTCAAAGGCATGCCGTAAAGAAACATATAGATATAGTAATAAGTAAAGAGAATTTTTAATTGATTTTAAAGAAACGTGATAAGACAAAGTTTCTTACCTAATTCTTCCTCCTCTTGCAAGTGCGACTGTTTCTGGACGAGGACAAAATAAGCATAATCGCTGGCGTTGAAGCCGTAGACGTACTTTACGAGAAAATGATCGCGATACTTGACGTCGATGTGTAGAACCGGCTGCTTGTTGAAGGTGTACTCAGCGATCTCGAGGGTGTCGAGCCTGCGACCCGAGATGGCCGGCACGTCGTGTCTGTACTCGGCGTTGTTCGTAAAGGTCGTGCCGACGTACAGAATATTAGAGTCCTGCCAGGACTTGTAGCGCTCGGGCCCTATGAAAGCGTACGTCGAGGACGTTTCGTCGTTTGCCGCAACGCCAAAGGTGAAATTCTCGGGCCTGAGCGATACGTTGGACATCTTGTGCTTCTCGCAGGCGCCCTGAAATAGGGAGCCGCAAATGATGAGGGTACGCGTGTCGAGATCGGCGACTAGCACTTTGTTCACGTTGTCCGTGAGGACGGTCTCGATGTCCTGGGACGGGCATCCGGTCGCATGGCACTGTGGGTTATCCTGCTTGGGACCTGCAAGATAAAAGATAGCATCGCTCACCGTTAGATGTGACACAATGCAGGTGATTGGAAAGTCAAATGGCGCGCGCGCAGCGGGTAATTTTGAGGGCGCGCTGTTTTTGGAATCTATTATTTAAGCAGTCATTTCATGTATCTATAATGAACGTCGGTAAGGCGCTTAGCCGGAATGCTATTATCGGCAGGTCGCCCAAAATTAGCATTGGGCTTTGTAGAATTGTAAATGCAAACTGTTCATGGATTATGTCTGCAGAAATCATTATTGAAGTTTTAATATTTTATGAAACTAATTAGGATGCTTCTAGAGATAAATTTATGTGTTGGACATATTCGATATTTACTTTTTTAATAAATGGAGATAGTGTAAGAAAAATATTTTTTATTGGTAATTGTAAATGAATACTTATTTGTTTAAGAAGAATAATCATGGGTATTAATATATATTGTATCTATCATATTTTCAAAGCAGTAGACAGAATATATTGGATATTTGACTCTATAATTTATGTACATAAAATCTTTTATTCAGTTTATGCTTTAACTATTTTAGATCAATAAATCTAGCATGAAAAATTATTTTTCTTATATTGAAATACAAATAGTTTTACCTGTAATTACAAGCTCTTTCAACTTGAGCTCAGAGTCAAGCTGGAGTAGCCTGTTGACAGCACCAGCATAGAGCTGACCAGTCTTAGGATCCAATACAAGGTGATTGAAGCGCAGAGCACCTTCTCTTGAGGTATTGAAATCTGGATAGATTCTTTGCACTTGTCCAGCATCAGTCGATGATGGAAATTGGGCCACAATGTGCACTGGTTGAGTTTCATTGGGTGCAGTGATGGAACTGCCACCAGCTGCCTCATCGGAGGCAGCAACCGCTGCTTGGACGAAGGCAAAGCAGAGTAGTAGGCAGGCATAGTAAAGAATTGGAGGTGATGTCAGCAACCGAGGTGGCGGTGGCACCAAAGGGTGAAGGGAGATGGACCGCAGTCCAAAGAGATTCATAGTGTGTAGTGATTTATAGTGAGGCTGAAGGATGCACTAGCGCTCACAACAAGCGCAGTGCAGTTTGCCAGCTGGGAGGAGAGTGCGACAAGTTCAGCAAGAAGAGAAGAGCCACTTTGAGGAGAAGTGGCTCAGCCAGCCGTGTAGCCAAGCAGTACTACCAGCTGGTTGCTCAGCTTACTCTCCACATTGTGATTATTCACATGTATCTCTGTAAAACAAAATAAAAATGAAGCATTAGTGAAGAAATATAAAAGTTTATCTTTGATAGTAGCCAAAAAATATAGCTTGTTACAGGCATGAGGGTTATTATTATAATATTTAAAATTGCTTTTAAAAATTTGTAAAATGAAAAATATAATACCTTTAACAGAATAAGCTACTTGAGATGTTTTTTAAATACAAAATAATTAAAATATAAACACAATTATTAAAAATACTTAAATAGTAAATAATAAACACTGAAACAATAACTGTGAACTCATGAATTAACAAACATAACAAATGCAATTCAACTGGAATTAAAAATCAGTGATAACTTCAGACTAATGCACTCAATGGAATGTGAAAGAATTATACAATGACAAATAGCTTACTATTAAACTGTAAGCAATGACAATCGGCATATGTGCTGCATGACTTGTAAGTTCAACAGTCTCATATTACCCCACAAAATGTCAATAAAAAAAATTATTTATCAATAACTTTTAAATTTAACATTAATGTTTAGTAAATAAATAATAACTTTACATTTTAAAATTGGATGTCACATTATCATAAAATAATCACTTTCCTATGGGAAAGTTAATACCATTGTTGAAATCGCGTTACAATTTGTTAATTCCTTTTGGAAGAAAATGATTCAATTACACGCATAAATTGCCTTTGATGTATTATCAAATAAAGTAAAGAAAAGCCAAACGCTGTGTTTTTCTCACATCAGTTTAAATAAGTGCTCAAAACAGACTTAATTGAAATAAATCAGAGGTAATCAAGCACATAGGAAATAATTTATTGGAATCAATTTAAAAACCATTTCGTGCATTTACTGATTTACGAGCAAAATTATTGTCGTACGACTCTACATTATTAACGCGATTATAAGAGTCACTGCAAGCGATCTTATTTAAAAATACGATTAACTATAACGTTGATACTCGATTTCATTAAATCGTACAATTTCATAAGTTTGTAACTTTAAAAGCGCCATATAAAAAAGTGAATAAAAATTCTCCGTAATAAGCAGAATATTATGCATTCGTATTCCAGCAACTATCTAGTAATAATCTAAAATCAAATTTACTTTAACGATCCCGCGTAATACATACATAATTTACATAAACAAATATTTAGAGTACGTAACGCCGAGCCTAGTTTTAATAAATTAAAATGCATTTACGAGAGCCCGCTCAACTATATCTTTCATTATTTGCCAAGAACCGCCGGATTTGCTTCCGTCCTATCTATATATATACCCTTAACGAATTCCAATATTTTATTAACTCATAATGTACCGGCGTAATTCGCGCTTTATACTCGCTAATTGAAGCCTCGAAAAATAAAGCGAAACGTATAAAATGTAATATGTCGGCATACATTAAGGCAAAATGAAAAAGTTCAATAAACAGCGCATCGTCCGCGCGTGGTATTAATCAGGGAGAAAAAAAAAGAAAACGAACAGAAATGCCCCGCGCAATGCAAATTTTCAAGCGGCCGCGCGCGCGCGCGCTTAACATCGGGAGCAAAAATTAATACGCGCCCTACCTCGAAATATTAACGAAATAAAAGCCTTTGAATATTCCTGGCTTTAATTCTTTTATTTTCCCCTTCGCCGCTACCTATATTACGAAGTGTCGCCCGTAGTCGCTTGCGCGAACAGACTTTTTCCCTCCTAAATTTAAAACGAACACGCGCGGGCGGGGAGGAGCGGCACTTTCTTTTTAGAAAGAATGAATGAAGAAAAATGCGCAGCAAGAAAACAGCGCGGCAAGTGCTCGAAAAAATTTATTTTTAAACTGATGCAACACGCGCTGGCCCCGAAACGCGAGAGCTACGAAAAAGAGAGAAAAAAAAATGAAAGGAATAAGAATGAGAAAGAAAGCCGGTAAAAGCAAAGTTCCTTTAGCGCGAGAATGAAATTCTCCTGCAGTGCCGGCAGGCCGTGCAGCAAAAAAAAAATAAAGTGTATAGTGTAAAGCGAACGAGGATGGAGGGAGAGAGAAAAAAAAGCATAGCGAGCTCGGTCGAGTTTTCAGCTAATGGCTGTGTAACGAAGGCTCGCGCCGTGCTAATTGATGTTTTTCGCGGCGCGCTAGCGCTAACGAATAAAATGTATACAGGGCGGATAGATAAAATTGATCGCGGCACGAAAAAATAGAATCAGCGCTAACTGCCGCCGTTAAAATGCTCGCCGCTCCGAAATGAGTGGCCGCTGATTGCGCTCTCGGCGAGTGCACACTCGGTGTAAGTAGCCGCTGTTGGCGTTCCGCTCGTTTCGCTATTAGCGGCAGGTAAAAAATCGCGACTATTGACGATACGGAGAAAACAATTTAAGAGCGTTGCAACAATTTTCGCGCTAATGATTTGTCAAGAGCACCGGCTGCGTTTATATCTCGGTTTTTCCTTTTTTAAAGGAGCGAGAGAGAGAGAGAGCCAGCGCGTAAAATCCATATCAGGGATGTGAATTTTTTAGGCGGGCTTCTTTGTGCCGAGAGCGCCTGTAGATTTATCAAAAATTGATCCTCGCGAATTGAAAGCTTTATTTTTCGATAAGCAAACAGGCCGATAAAAACCCTGGCACGGGGGCTCTCTTGCGTGCCAGCGAATTTGCGCGCATCGAAAACGGTTACTCCGAAATGAAATATATGTATGTTATATGCGTATTGGAGCAGAGTCGGCGGAATGTTTCTAAACCGTATTAACTGAATATGCAGGTAAACTAATGCACTTCTGCTGGCTGGGAGCGAGAAGCCCGGGAAATTCAATTTTTCTAATAACACACCGGCTGCGCTGCCAATATTCGATATTTAAATTCGGAATAATAAAAATCCCAAAGGGAATCACAAAGGAATTGTAAACAATGGATTCGCACTATATTAACAAGGTGGGTGTATTTATTTTACAGGGAATCGATATACCTTCGAACGCTCACCAAGAACAAATAACGAACGGAGGATGAATATCGCAGTAAGTTTTTCTCACCCGAGAAAAACAGCTCCTGTAAAATCGAATGAAAATACGTTCACCCGGCTCGATGGACAGGGTCTAATGAGCCGAGCTTATTACGAGAGATTAAAAGTGAAACGGAAAATCGTACCTATAATTTTTTCAGCTCGCGAAAACGCGTCTGTATTATTTATACACGCGGCGAGAGTGGGTTTAAAAAAAAAGCTCGCTAAAACAAAAATCGGAGGAAAGCAATTATTCAAACAAAGGCAAATTCAGGCGGGGGGTAAAAGGATTCCGCGGAAAAACGGCGCGATTCAAAATGCGCGAGTGTAATGAATTATTATAGCGCGGCGGGGGCGGCTGGAAAAATAAACCGAAAAAGCGGCTGAAAGCCATTTTATTAATCGAATCGGGGGAAAAGCGCGAACACAAATACGCCGTAAACCGATAGCTCCCCGACACACAGAGACATCAAACGAAGTATATTAAAAATCTGTGTAGACCCCCTGACGCGATCAAAGTAAGGAGAAAAATGCGTGTATAGCTATGCGTACCCCTGGTGCGAGCGTTAATTAAAAATTTCGAATTTTTCGCGAGGCGAGGTGACCAGCGAGCGTTGGAAAAGCGAGAGAAAATGAAATTCCGGCGCGCCGAGGAAGCGGCGGCAGGCACGAATTTTCAGGAGCAAAGAGAGCTGGCGAGGGAGAGGTAAGTAAGCTTGCGCATAATCGTGAATCACGTTATCAAAAATTCAAAGTAACTAGCGCTGCGCGCGCGAAAAGAAAAGGGCTGGAAAGCTCGTCGAACTTGCTCTACTTTTTTTTTCCCTATTTCTTACTTTTTTCCGAAGGAACGAGCGCTGACAAATCGGCCTTTACGTATTTCCCGGGTCTTACATAGAACGTTATAAGGGAGCTGGGACTCGGGGTATATATATCCGCGATAATGAGACGTTTTTTTTCTTGCTCATCGAAAAAGCGCCGTTAGCCTCTCGGACTAGGTTCATCATCATCTCTTCCACATCCAGCTTACAGCGAGCGGCCGATAAGTTTTTTCCTCGCGCCGCTATATCCCCGAGAGCGATAAATAGCCCCGTGACGGGCGATCGGCTCTGAAAAATAAGGAGCCATTTGGCGGGTAATGATGGTGCATTAGAAGAAGACCGCACGCACGCGCATCGGAATCAATTTCCCCGAAGCTCACCCTCTGCCCTGCAGCGCGGAAAAAGCATTCGCGATGTTTATACCAAAGAGCTGTGTTATATGTGTATGTAGACACCAGGGCCAGTGTAACAAAAAGCGCCCTTTCAAGCGAGAGAGACTCCCGGAATGCGAGAGAGAGAGAGAGAGAGAGAGAGAGAGAGAGGTGTAATAGCTCAGCCCGCGACACAATAAGCTAGGGCCATCGTGTAGAGGCCACACGCGCATCTATCTTATATATATAATATAGGTGTATGCGTAAGTATCGGGAGAGTGTGTATGTATGCGCTCTTTCCGAAATCCACATAATACATGTGCGCGCAGTATTTTCCAAATACACCGAACGGCCGCTCTTTATGCTTCCTCTTTCTCTCTGCGGGAGTATAGGTATATAGAGGGAAAAGGACGAGAGCGAGCGAGCGAGCCAGCGGGAGCGTAGAGAGCCGCGGCGCATAGAAAAGAAACAAAAAGCGGCGAAAAGCACAGCAGCAGCAGCAGCAGCAGCAGGAGAGTCAGTCCTGCGAGCTCTCGGGGAGGGGAGTCTGCAGGCCTGAAGGAAAAGAGCCGTGAATGCAGCAGCGCGCTTTGACAGGTGCTCCGGAGTAATGCACAAAGGCTGGAAGGCCCTCTCCGTCGGCGCAGGACTGCTAAACAAAGCGGATAGCCAACCCCGTGTGTAACATCGAGCGCAGAGAGAGAGAGAGAGAGAGAGAGAGAGAGAGAGAGAGAGAGAGAGCGAGAAAGAGAGAGAAAGAGAAAGGCTAGGCGCAGGAGAGATAAGAGTCCGCAGGACTCACACACACACACACACACAGAGATACAAACCTCGTTCGGTCGTCCCCGCCGTCCTTGTCCCAGCAGCGAGCTCCCAGCATCTTCGTGTCTCTCCCGTCCCGTGTATCCTGCGTGCCTCGAGCGAGCGCACTACTGCCGCGGCGATCCTCCTCCTCCTCGGAGAGAGAGAGAGAGAGAGAGCGAGCGAGACGGAGCTATATGCGCGTGTGATCGAACGCGCGCCGCCGCCACTGCTTCCTCGCCCTATGGCCCCTCTCCCTTCCGAGCTGC
Organism: Eupelmus kiefferi; assembly: GCA_030522745.1. Lineage (NCBI taxonomy): Eukaryota > Metazoa > Arthropoda > Insecta > Hymenoptera > Eupelmidae > Eupelmus > Eupelmus kiefferi. Next base: position 9,322 of record JAPYZB010000148.1, on the reverse strand, counting down.
CCTCGTCGACGGCTATCTCTTGTACGCGGGGGCCGATCTCCTAGGTAGGTATATGGTATATATACACAGCGGCTCTCTCTCTCTGTACACTAGATGGACACTACGCGCGGCACTAACACACTGACAGCGCGCAGCAAGAGGCGGCGCGTCTCCGCGCGACGAGCGATAACTATCGGAGAGAGACGACTACGTTATGCTGTGTGTATACGTATATCTATACACACACGCGCGAGTATACCGAGTACACCTACTGCTCCTTGCGCCAAGTGTATATACCCCGCACGTACTCGCTTATATATATTAAAACACACAGCAGGCGCGCAGCTACGATTCCAGTCCGAGCTCGACGAGCAGCTATCTCAATCCTCGCCTTATCCCAACTCTAGACTCTAGAGCGGCCGGCCGAGAGAGAGAGAGAGAGAGCAGCAGGAGAGGAGCTCGACGTCGCGCTACTCCTCGTCTCGCCGCCGCCATTAAACTCGCACTGACACATAGGCTGCGGAGCGAGCGGAGCCAAGCCGCCGCGCTCTCTCCCCGTTATACAGTGTGTATACACGAGTGCTGCGTCACCGACGCGGTAAGCGACCGTCACGGACACTATGGATGGGATACGCGCAGGGTGAGGGTATAGGAAAGTTGGAGCGCGCGGCTGATTTATGGAGTTTTCCCATTAGCCGCAGCTGTTTTCTACGAGCTGTCGCCCACGACGGCGCTGCTCGCTTTTATATATACGTGTATATATAGAGCCGTGTTTTCGGCTTTAAATGCCGGGGAGGACGGAGCTGCTCGCTTGATGGGATCAGTGTCGCGCACGTTTGAAGAATGCCGAATCATCTGGCCGATCGCGCCCTTTTTTTACCAAGAGAGCCATTGATTTTTCGGACTCGCGGATGGAAGATTTTCTTCGACTTTTATTTCGCCGATTGGTTTATTAAGTGTCTAGAGAATACCGTAAGACTGCGTGTACAATTTAACAGCCAGCGCGGCTGCATAACTCGCATACTACGAATTCGAATTACAGCTAATTGACGTTTTCGAAAAAAAAGGTGGCAAAACTGGAATTGAAACGTAAATTTATACCCGCACGCGCTTATATATATACACACTTGGAGAAGATCGCGCGATAAACATCTCCTCGGCATGCATATAAAGTCGCACAACGAAATAATTGCGCAACTCTCTCGCGCGCGCGCGCGCGCGTCTCGAGCCTGTATATACATCTGCTACTTTGCGCTCTCAGTCCGAGGGACAAAGAAATTAAAAGACATAAACGCAGCGTCTCGCTCATTAAGCACTCCTCGATTAAGCTGGAAAATCATTCCCGCATTCTCGGCGCATTAAATCACTCTCTCGGGCCGCGAGAGGAAAGCCGTTACAATACAATTACAGAACGCTTTTTGCCACTGTTTACATCAAAACCCCAAAGTGCTTTAATACACACACGCGCGAGCGACACAAAAACGGCGTAAAAGCGATTACGTGGGCGTGACGGCTGGAATAGGCACGAAAACAGCGGCATCCTAAATTTTCACTAATGACGTATAATTCGGCCGCCGGCTCCATTATGCGCCTCCCTAAGGCATCAGGTATGTGTGTACACAAGCGGCATTGTGCAACCGAAAAATTGATTTCAAGCCTGCCGGATTATTATATCCGCCGGCCTATTTTTGTGGAAGAGGGACCGGGCGTGATTCTACTTATGCGCTTCGTTACGCTCGTTTTATTTCGAGAGTGTGTACTTGGGGGAATATCGTGTGGATGTAAGTAAACGGTGATTGGGCGATAAAGTCGAGATGGGATAATTAGCGCGGGCTTTTGTTGTTTGAAAAAACTTAGGAGCTTCCCTTTGACGTTACGTTGGACAAATGTTATTGAATGGAAGAGCGTACCTATTTTAAGTTTCGGGAAGAGGAGATATATTTTCGAGTTGAGAAAACAGCGCGGCGATGAGGAGGCAGCGATTTTGTACTCTCATGAAATATTCACGAAATTTCTTGCTCGTTGTGTTTTTCGCTAAGGGATGCTTAAATTGTTCTGATGTTTTGCGGAGAATTTTGGAAACATGCGAAGGTATAAGGGTCGAGTTTGGTTTTCGGCTGTTTTCGAAATTTGTTGTGAAATGGATACTTGAAAAGGGGTAAGGGTTATTTTATTAAGAGTACTAATGTAAATTATGTATTTTGCGGGGAATATGAAATTTATGCGTTCTGTAGGCGTGAAAATATGTTTTCATAAAATGTTGTACTCTTTTTGTAAGAATAAATTAATTCGTTACTTCAGCTTGTCGCTTGTAACGTTTGACAAGCCGTAAACCATTTTTAAGCGATTTTGAATATATACTATTTCAATTCTGCAGGCGTTTCCCCTTTGCATTTTCTATTTTCAATTAGAATAAACACGTCGACCGTTGATTTATGCGTGAAAATCTTTTCCAAGTGTCTTACAAATCGACTAACGTTTTTAAATAACGTTTTATTGATTGAAATTCTAATATTCGAAATTGCACACTTCCGCGAAAGCATATAGCTTGCATTAAACATTTTACTTTATATGCATTAAGCGTTCCGGAATCAAAAAAATTTTACTTTTTAAATACATCGGGTATACATATATACATTCGCCGGGTTTAAAAAAGGCACGCGAGTTCCAGTAAAAATAAATAAGTAAGTGTACATCCTTCGAGTCTCAGTTGAATTCTTGATTGAAATCTTTTGCCAATGTGCATACCCGCACCAGGAGATGTCGTATACGTGTACGCGCGCTATAAATCAAATTGGATTATTAGTAAAAGGTAAGAATTTGTAAAATAATTATGCATTTTTCTTTTTGAGATACTTACTTTTATTTCAATTATCTCGTTTTAAAAGTAATTTTTTGTTCTTATTATTCAAATAAAGTGATGCTAAAAGTACGTTTTAATGTTAATTCCAAAATCTATATCATGCAAATGAAGAAGATGTAAGGTAATTGAAGCTTGGAGGAAAAATGTAGAAATGGAAAAATCATAAGTTACGAACGCGTAATGCATTTCTTAAGTGCTGTATTTCCATACTTTATACCATACTTGAAAATTTACTCGTCGCAAAACTAGTCCACGTTTTCTGAGCGAGCGAAACCAGCTTATTAGCTCCGAATCAATTAATTAAATCAAATTATCATAACAAATTCAGCAATTTTGTCACTTTTCAACCTTTTTCCCCATACACCGAATCCCCCATAACTTACCCAGCGGGCGCGGGAATTTCTATATATAGCAGCTTTGGTAAATTATAGACATTACAATTGACATTCATACACGGGTTATATTTTACTCGGCGCGCGGCAAAATATTCGATCGCAACAAATTAATTTTACTACCCTACAACATTTTAACGCTCGCGCGCTTGCTCGCTCTCTCGCGCAAAAAGAGCAGCGTAGCGAAAAATATAAATTTGAAATATGCGCGCCCTCTCTCGCTCTGTTATTTGCAGCGCATCGGCGCCACGTAGAGGGTTTTAGAAGCGACGGCATAAATCATGCATCGCCGATTTTTCAATGTCCAGCGAGCGCGCGCCGATTTATCAAAAAAAAAAAGGAGGAGATTCTTGGCCTTTAATCGACGCTTATTAATTAAATCAAAACGAAATTCGATACTTCGATAAAAGGAAATAAGCGAGGGGCGAGCGCGACGACGAGCGACGACGACGGATATATCCCGATAAACCTGTTTTTGATCCCCGAGAAGCATTTAAAATTAACAAACGGCCCGTGCAGCCGCTCGAGTCCTGGCTCCTTTTCCACGCTGCGTTATTTCGTTATCTACTTATTGTAGGAGACGTTTCTCATATCGAGGCTAAATTGAATGTATTTTTGCTCATTAAGGACTAATAAATTACGGATTCATGGGAAATCGATTTTCTCCTTTTCACGAATGCCCATGCAGTTTTTCCGTTTTGCGATGTACTTTGGATTTTTATGTGGGGGTAATTATTCCGGCAATGAGGTTGCATGTGCATTTGTAATTTGAAATGTTATTATTGTGTCGCAGCAAGATTGTTTTGATTCGACCTAATTACTTAACTGGATCCTGTTAATAGGCCTAAATTACTTGAGCAATTTGGTGCCGTTTATGTATATCAAATTGTTGATATATTTGCGTGTGTATCCGTGTAAATACAAAATGAAATTTTAGATTAAATGATTAACTTGAAGGCAATTCTGTCACTAAGAATTATTATGATTAGTTTTCAACGTGTTGGGTAATATTTAGCGTTAAATTCCAAATATTGTAAAATTTAATTACGATATTATTGTTTTTAATTTTTGTAACAAGAATTATATTCGTGCTTCTGTGTTTAAAACGTTCGTAATGCTAGAAACATTCGTCTAGTCTTTTGCATAATCTTGATATGTATACAAAAATGAATTATGTCTAAGAATTTTTTATTTTAATATTCTTTAGCATAAAAGCTTGAAGCAAGATATGTAAACAAAGCACTGTCCAACTTTGTAACGTGCCCTCAGGTAAGAATGCATTTCACTTTAATAATTAAAAAAATTTTAAATTGCTCAAACATTTCTGCATATGAGTGAATGCAATAAAAGGATGCACTGGATACTTTTAAAACTTGATGTATAAAAAGAAAAAAAAGATTTAGCTCCTGCGTGAAAACTTTCGAAAGGTTTTGAAGTGTGCCAGAGAAAACAGTTTTTTCGCTTTATCAAAACTTAAGCATGCTTTTTGAAAGCTTTGTTGCATAATTTATGCAAAAATTTAAAGTGTACGGGACAATAAAGCTCCATTTTCTGATAAAAACGTTCCCCGAGAGGATTTTTCATTTTTTTTATATAGCACCTTTCTAAGTGGTAGAACAAATAAAACGGCGCTAAAATTTTATTGTAAAATGCAAAACAAAACCGCGGTATTGAAAAAAGCCGGTAACTCGAAAAATTACACCTAACAGGAAACTCTGAGCGCCATCAAACTTGTTTTTACGTTTACGAGCCCGCTATACCAATATTTTACTTTATCCGCATTTTTAATTTCGCCGCGTAATTAATTCGAAATAAAGATTTATCTCTAAACACAGCGGCCTAATAGACTCCCATCAAAATTTCTCATGCTTCCGTCGACAAATTAGCATTTTGAGAAATACACGATAATCTCACTTCTCTCCAAATGGATTAAACAAATCACTCCCGGCATCGAGAAAAAAAATATGCATTTCTTTACTTCAGCCTAGGTCGATCTATCTTACATAATAAGAAGGAGCTAGCCATTTCGCTAAAAGCTCGGTACACCTGTGAGTAATGAACGGTGTTAAGTGCATGCAAACAGCGCGACAAGAATTGAAAAATAATGCGCGCAGGAGAACAATAAATTAAACTTACTTATTAATGAACATGGGCAACCCGATAAGCTATGTTATCGCCGCTCGCTCTTGTCTTGTTTTCGAATACATTATTATATTATGCTCCGGTGCGGCGTACTGCTTCTTTGGGACAACTCGCGATGCTTAGTTATTTAGTTTTCGTTGAAAAAGTAAGGCTCCGGGCAAAGAGTAGCTGATACGGCTGGAAGTAGCTTGCGAAATCGAATTAGCATCGAGCAGATTTTAAAAGACACGTCTATAAGAGATCAGAAACTGTGCCGATTTTAAAAGATTTAAGAATTCTGTGCCGATAAATTGTCAGCTGGTTCGTAGAATTTTCTTTTAACTTTATGGGACTTTTATCTCGGATAACGTTAGTTTGACGTGCGGATAATTAATTTATTTAAAGCGTGCCCGCTTTTATTTATTTACTGTTTTTGTATATAATAATTATACGGGATTTTTAAAAGCAAATTTTTAAGAAAAATTTGAATTATTAATACGGCCGAGCTACGTACAAGATGTAAGCGTATGATAAATTTATCATAAATTAATTTTATTTAAAATCATATAATTTAAAGGGTCATACATTTTATTTGGACTCTTTGGCCGCAACAAATTCTTTGTATTCGAAAAATTATCTTCATTTTACTGCTTGTATTTTACACTTCGCGTGCATCTTGATAAGGAAACTGGATTTAATTCGATTTAATTCTTTTCTTAATTCTTTGGGCCTGCATATAAGCCGGAGCGTTTTAAAAAACTACAAAACTACACGGCATCGAGCGATAAACGAGAGTCTACAATAATTCAATGCCGTCGTCGTTGTTGCATGAATAATTTAAGCGCGCGTCTTTTATTTTACGGAAAGTTGCTAATTTATTTTGTAGCCATATTTGCGTAGAAAGAATATAATAAATAACGAAAGGGAAATGAGTCAATATCCAATTTTAAGTTTGATATACCATAAAGCAATCGTTTCTTAAATTATTAGAAATAACAAAATCGAGACGCATCACCCATTTTATTAAAAGAACCAAATAGAAGCCACATAAATTCCCCCGTCCGTGCAGGTCATTACATCCTCCTTCAATGCATCTCTCCCGAATTGTTCCTCAAGAATTACGAGCTTCAACTTCCCTAACGGTAATATCCATCTGAAATCCAAGTGCGCGTCGTCCACTTCCTCAGCAGGAAGTACACAATAAGTCGAGGAATCCCGCCACCCAGCTCGGCTTCCTCGGGCCGCGCGCACTTAAATTGATTCCCAAAAGAAATCAGCCTCCCGAAGCCCGCGCATATATACTCGCTCCTATATCTCGGCCTTTTTAACTTTTTATTATCGCTCTCGCCTAACTTTACGACGTGGCCGGCCGACCATTAGGCCTCGTGTTTCTCTCTCTCTCTCTCTCTCTCGCTCTCTCCCGCGGCTTTTAAAAGTAACGAGCCGCCGGCGCGGCCGTCTCCACACGAGAGACAGTATATACCAGCTTATCACACCCTCTCCTATATATGTACGTTTCGAAATCATCGTAAAAGCGGCATTACGAAGGGCCGAGCGTCAGCCGTGACCGGAAACCTGACGACGGCTCGTCACAGCAACTCGCTTCGCTGGAACTGGTTCTCCCTCCTCGAGGAGAGAGAGAGAGAGAGAGAGAGAGAGAGAGAGAGAGAGAGAGAGGGAGGGAGGGAGAGATGAGAGAGTTCTCGAGTTTGTTGTCCTGGCTTTGTGCGCGCTCTAGCTCCCTTCCCCTCCACGCTCCCTTCGATTTCTCGAGTTGCTGCCTCTCTGTCGCACTGTGAGGAATCCGCGGATGCGGCGCTGCTAGTTTCTCTCTCTCTCTCTCTCTCTCGCTCTCTCTGCGCACACGACCCTTGAGCGAAGGGGATGCGGGGGAGCGCGCTTACATCTCGCCGGCTGCGTGCGAGGAGGGATGTGTGTGTGGGAGCGCTCTGTGAGGATGGTTTTGAAAAGTGCGGGGATAGGTTGCTGGGGTATGGATGAGCGGGGTTTTTTTTGGAGGGATGGTTCGGTGAGTGATTGGGGTGAGGAGGGTTGATTTTTGGAGCAGGATTTTTGTCGATGTATTTGTTCTTGTTTAATGGTTTTAGGATTTGGGGTAGTTTTACTATATTGGTAGGTTTTATTACTATACCTCACTAGGTGCTTTGGATGAATTATTGAACAAAATTCATTTTTGGAGTTATTTTCGAATTTAAATAAATATAAAGTAATATAATGGGTATTTACTAATTATTTTCTAATTCTAATAAACATGCTTCAAATGTTTGGAATTTTATTCTCCGAATCTAGGTTTTTATGTTTAAAAAAATCTAAAATTTTAGGTAGAAAATGCAAAAACCCTTTATTAAACATATAATTTTCAATTTTTGAAAATATGAAAACGTCACCCTGTTGAAGTCTAAAAATTGAAAAAATTCAATAGCATCATCAGAAATCACACTATAACCCGCGACCATAAATAAAGAAAAAAGCGGGTGCATGTTTTGATAAAGAGGAAGATTATAATGTCCTTCTTTTTAAAAGAAAATGCAAATATAAACACGTATAATTTTTATAATTTAAGAGAATGCTATACTTAATTTTTTCCGAACAAGCCATTTTTTGGCTATTAAAATATATTATATATTATGTGATGTTTCTCATAAGCAGCAGATGCCTTATGTAAAAACACACGCTATCTCCGAATAAAATTTTGAACGAAATTATTTAATTATTATATTGAACTAAAAATTTTAACGTTTAAAAATACTTTTATAAAAATACCATTTTAGACACTTTGAAATATAGACTTGAAATTTAGAGAGTGTACCATTACAGAGGGCAACTATTTCTTGAATTTATATATAAATCGCTTCGTTTGTAATAGTCAAAAAATAGCTTGATAAAAAAAAATTGAGTCTAGGGCGCTCTTATAGTATGTGCAACAACATAGTATTTCTAGGAAGAGTCGATGCAATGTTTATACACGTCGGTATAAAATTATCACATTGAAAAGATCTTTGAAAGCGGAAACCGAATTTTTATGACCTCGAAACTGCATAACCGAGCGAGGGTTAAAATTCCCAGACGTTCAGCATAAGAATTGAATGAATTTCATGCATAAATTAAACATTTAAATAATTCCATTATAAGAAACTGTAAAGGCCATTAATATCTATAAAATGCGATTTTTTTATACACTATTCGGTATACGAAGTTGATAGATAACTTTTTAACATTAAAAAATTTTTATTATTTTTTTTATTGCTTTAAACAAATTTTTATAAAAGAAATGGTTTTAATTATTGAAATTTCAACAAAATTAAAAAAAAAAAGAAATTTTATTACTTTATTTCGTGAAACTAATTATTCTTATAATCTACCAATATTAAACCTTCGTAATTTAAAAGTATCATGATGAGTTTATCTCAAATATTAATTAAAAACTGTTTTAAAATATATGAAAATTTGAAAGAAAAATTTTATTCTCGATTATAAGCTTCCTGTATAAAAAGAAAGTAAAAAATATACATAGATACTTCTCATCTTCTGTATTTAAAATGTAGTTCTATAATTATAATCTACCATGCTACTGGGCAATATCAAACGTTTTATTAAAAACTTTACAAGTTATCAATATAAACTAAAATGAAAATATAAATTAAAAAATAAAAATAAATTAAAAATAAAAAATTATTTTTTAAATACAATAAAATAACATAAAAATAAACCAAATTTTAAATTATTCTACGGTAATTTATAGTCTAATTAATAAATGGCACCAAAAATTACTGAATAGCAACTTAAATAATACTTAAATGATTCGATAAATAAAAATATGTTAAAACCACTCTGTTTCAACCTCACGTCACGTTCGCCGATGAGTAAGCAATAAAAGTATACCTTTGATGTGCCAATGTACATTTAACACACGTACATTATTACCGAACGTGTTAAGTTTTTTAGA
>JAPYZB010000147.1:0-27934 GCA_030522745.1 Eupelmus kiefferi | reverse complement strand
ATAATATCTTTGTAAACTTCATTTTATGTGCTAATGGGCTCATATAATCTAAACATAAATTTCAGGCTTTGAAAATTACTAATCGTTAATAAGCTTGCCTGGTTATTAATCCGCGTTGATTGATGAAGCTATATTATTTATAGCGACGTTCAGGAGTATTATAACATGATAAATTTAATAACATTATAATTATTTATTATATAGTAAGCTCATATTAAAAGAAAACTCTTCAATGATTAATACGAAACAGATTCCTCATTAATTTATTAATCAACCCGCTCAATAGTCAATAAAAAAAACTTACAAAAACTCCTCATCCCCAAAAAAATGCACTCCCCAAATCCATCTTTATCCTTTGCACGTGACTCGAGTGTCTTTATATAACTTACACACACAGCCAACAAACTCATCAATCCCAAAACTCTCCCCAATCCACACCTAGCGAAACTCACTTCGGCAATCTACACTCCCCCGCAGCCTCCACCCCCCGCTAACTAGTACTCAATCAAATTTCCGCGACTCGCGAAATTCGCGCTTTCGCACAAAGGCGCCAACTGTATACGGCTCGGCCACGCGTGCATATATAGGTACGCGGCTGTATACAAATGCGCAACTCGAGCAGGAGCTCACTCAGCGTGCGCGCACTGAATTATCCACGCCCGTCGGCTCTGCGATCGTCTAATTCGAAATCACAAAGAGCTAACGCACGAGCGCGCGCGTTCGGCTGCGGCTAATTGCTTGTAAAAGAGCGATAGGCGGGGCCTGCGTTTTGGGAATCGGCGGGGGTCTTGATGAGATGGGTTTGATGGGGTAGTTGTTGGGATTGTTTTTTTGGGATCTGCTTGGTTTAATTGGCTCTAATTTGTTTTGAAATTTTGGTGCAGTTATAAAACAGCTCAGCTATTATACAATTATACAACTGCTTCATTATATACAATCACTCGCAAATTAATCACTTTCTCAACCGCCAACTCCCTCCTTAAAAACACCCTGAAATCCACAAAAATTACATCCTGACAAATTAGATAACATCCATAGCCCGCAACTCCACTCGTCGCAACAACACCCAATTACCCATTCCCCGGCTATTTTCAATTTCCCCCAGCTCTCTCTCTGCAAAGATGCAATCGCGAAATTGCAGCGCGAAATTCCACGCCTCACATTTCTTACACCGAGCGGCCGCCACTTATTACCCTGCATTCATCCGGCTTGCGCGGCAAACTCGGGCGAGAAAATTTTTTCCACAATGAGACTTTCTATAGAAAAAAAAGAGCACGCGACTGCGGCGATATGAAAAAGTGAAAGAGAAGAATAAGAGGCGGCAATTTGCGCAGTATAGTCAAGCCGTTCATTGTGAGAGCGCGTCGCGCGTGTAAAAGCCCGAGGAGGCCTTATAATACAACGTCCCCGGCCTCTTATACACGCTTCAGCCAAGATCCCGATCATCAACAGCCAGCCCGGAATCTCCATTATGCGCTCTTTTAGCTTACATAACGGGCAAGTTTAGCACTTGCAGAACTCGTTGATTATTCAGCTTTGATAAGCGGGAAAGTGCGGCGAGCGCCTATAAAGGGAGGACTTTGTCAGAGAGAGCGCTGATATAGCCCATACTCAGCGGGGGTGGGCTTTAAAGTTTCAGTGATCGGTTTCGTGGGGCTGCTGCGCGTACGGCTGGCTGCAAGTTTCGGGATTGTGCGGGACGTGTTGTTTTTTCATCAAAGTCGGATATATTGTTTCGACGGGGAGAGAATTTCATTGAGAAGTTTGCCAGAGCGCACCGCACGGCTATACAGACTGCAAGATTAAATGTTTGCCCGGCTGAATGAGACGCTTTGCGAGGGGTTGTAGGTGTAGCGAGCGCGGCGCGGTTTTATTTTTTATGAAATCTGGGATCTGGGGAAGTGTTGCGCTGCGAGCGAGCAGCTGTTTATGTGTTTGCTGTTACGGGAAGTGGGCGGTTGTTATGAATCGTTTTTTTAAGAAAAATTCTTTAGTAAAATTATTTACCAAAGGATATTGTTTTTGGATTATTTCTTTATTTCTTGATTAAAATGGGAAACACGCAAGTAGATTGATGTAATGTTTAGTCAGACAGGCGTGTTTTTAAGATACTTATACTGAAAATTCTCTCCCATTATTGACTTTGCATTACTGCGTTGAACAAGTTTCTAATTGAAAAAAATAAATATTTTATAGGTGCGTAAAATAAATATTCATTAAATTATACATCGAATGTCATTTTGATTAATAGTACGGATTCAAATTGTAAAAGCATTTGATATATGTAGAAATAAATATTGAAACTTGATTAATGTAGTAAATAAAAACAAAAATTAAACTGAATCCTGTTATTGTTCATTTGATATTTATTCTGCGCAATTGTTCATTTACGATTACCACTCCATTGATTTAATTAACTTCGAAAATACTCAGAACACTGATTGAAGTTAATTACTCTGAAAATAAATCATAATAAAGAATATTAATTTTAAAATGTATCATCATAAAAATATTTTAATTAATGAATTACCGTTTATGGACTTTTCTTTAATTATTTGTTCAAAATGAATACTTCGTTAAGCAAAATTAAATTTCGGAACGCGCTAACTGCGGACGTATATGAGCCGGTAAATAAATCATCTCTCGTTACATAAATGCCAAAACCTAGCTAACCTCAAGGAAGGTCACAATAATTTAATATTGTCAGAGGGACCAAGCATCCGCTTGCGCTTCAATAAATCCCAGAACGTGCGACACATATACTATATTTATAACGTAATTAATACCTTTCTAGTTATAAGTTAATAGAAATGTTTGGTAGAATTTGAATAGTATTTAAAAAATATTTTAATGAACAATGTAATTAAAGAATATTTATCAATTTTTATTATTTTTGTTAAAAGTTTGTTTTTTGTAAAATAAAGAAAAGAATTTATTACAAAATTGAATAATAATTAATTTTCAAAGGCAATAACGATGTTCTTGTAAAAGCTACGTAGGTCATCTAAAGTTAATTATGGCCTAGGTAATGCTTTTAGTAATTTTAGCGAGCCTGTTTCTCGGTACATTGTCTTGTCACCATTAACCATAGTGGCACTATCGACCACCACTCTACCTCTATAATGACATAATAACTTCAAAACGCTATTTACTTATCGTTTATTAAAAAAAAAAAAAAGAAAAGTATGCAAAAATAATGTCTCTATTTAAAAAGGCGTATGAAATATAAGTGTATAACAGACCACATTAAATAGATTATTTTTACTCCGTACGTAAATGTTTTATAAATAGACTTATACCTAACACAATTAAGCTCATCCCTATTTTACTTAGCTTTGTCCGCAGATCTAAAAGGATCAGTTTTTTTCCCGATCCTCGTATTCTAAGTAATTACATAAATTCGTTTTCGAAGGTCGTCTTTCAACACCCGGCAAATATCAGATCTCGCTGAGCTTACAAAAGCAAGAATAAAGTCTTTTCAACTTTAGAAAGAAATTTCCGTTAACAGTTCCGAAACAAAAGATTCGAGATACGTGAAGAATGGAGCAAAACATTTTCCTGATCAAGTATTAGAGATAATTCTGGAGAATAATGAAAGAAAGAAAATAATGTCATTTTGAAAATAGGTCAAAGATCAAAAAGCTAAATAAAGTTATCGGCGCTGCGCTGAAGGGCAAAGGGAATGGATTCAAATAAAAATGGTAAGATGTCTCATCAGAGGTCGCGTGCTTAAATTGCTCTCAGGGGAGCGCTTTGACGGGAAAAATGGGATTTCACGTGGAGATAGGATTTTTTCCTGAAATCGAACATTTTACGAACCATTGTTCTAGCGCAAAAAATTAACAAGATTTACGAGTCACGCTGCGCTCGTGTTTCAGCCGATGGTTCCTCTGCCAAAGGGTTCAGCTATAAATGAATCATCAGGAATTAAATAATTTCTGGACTGACTGACGTTTTTTTGCGCGTCGGGCTGAGCCTCTTTCTTTTATCAATTCAATAAAAAATTATTTAAATACTTTATTAGGACAGAGATATATAAAAACAGATGAAAAATTTGTTTTTTTTTTTAATCAGCAAAAAATTTACGATTCACTGCTTATTTATCTTAATTACTATTCATCAAAAAATGCAAAAATATGCTCTCAAAGAAAATGTCCTTCACAAATGACTTGGAACAACAACTTTCTTATGCTAAATGAAATTTCAGTACATTCTTCTGCTTATTAAGTTCTCCGAACGTTTATATCATACAAAAGAAAAAAAAACAAGCTAACTCTCCAGTGGTAAAAATCGAGGAAATGTATAACACGATAACTCCTGCTTCCTCTATAAACCCTCCTCGCGCCCAGGAAGCCAACTAGGACGTATACCGCTGAAGAATGAAATAGCTGCTCGAGAGAATTAAGAAAGAAGAGTCGAGCGCGCATCTGGAGAAAGAGAGAAAGACAAAGTCTCTACTCTCCAGATCAAAGATAAGAAATACACGCTGCGCCATCCGGGAGGAAAGTATCGTTTCGACTGGATGCGCAGTTCGGTAACTTGGATTGGCCATCTCCGAGTCTCGCGGAACTGGCTCTGCCAGTAACAGATTTCGTAACTTATTTCTCGTACACCGAAGAACTTGGACTCGAGACGCGCGCTAGTTCTTGGGGAGATTGAAATTGATGTGTTGACAGGAATATTAAATTGTCAGGGTAACAATGGCCGAGTCCCGCCCCGAGTTTGTGAGTAAAATCTTTACTTGGGAAACTGTTGTTTCGGCGCGAGTGCCGTTAAACTTTCCGCGCGCGATAAATTTTATAATATCCCAGTGTTATTCCATCGATTCACCTAATTTACCCAACTTCATTCTCACCCCGAAAATAATGCCAACTCTTCTTTAATTAAACCCGAACCCCCTTTCCATTTCCCCCCCAAAAAACCATAATCTCCAACAATGAAACATCACTTTTTCTCACCTCCCCCGCAAGCAATCCTCTCAAGCCAGCCCGACCGAAATCCGCCTCTCTCTCCTACTGAAATTAGCCTGGCACCCATTTATTCATCGAACAGCTCGAACGTCAAACCTATGCAGGAATCATAATACACGCTTCCAGGCTCGGGCGCAATTCAGGTCGAGCTGTGGCGCGATTGGTTTCAATTATATCGCGGGACATCCGTTCTCTACTCTCCCTCCACCGCCTCAACGTCTTGCCGCTCAGTGCTCGGCATCCAGCCTGCCGCGCGATTAATAATGTAAGCGTTTTCGGAGAGTCCCTCTCCTCCTCTATATGCACGTGCAAGTTTCGTCTTTGTTATATATACTAGGGCCGTCCTCCTTTAAAGACGCCGAGAGATGTTTCATGCAGCGAGCGAGCAGATAACGAGGCCAAGCGAGAAAGAGCAAAGTTTGCCGGGCGCACAATAAAACGCCGGGGCTGCCGCGAGATAAGAACGCGCTTCTCCCCTTTAAGAGGCTGTAGAGCGCGCAGCGGCGCTAATCGAAATCCGATGAAGCGCGAGAGCATCGAAAAATTGTCGGCCGGAGTGGAGCTGGTGAGAAGACGCGAGGGGAATATGGATATGAGGCGAGTTGGAAGGTTTGTTGGACGGTGTAGCAGCCGACGGCGAGAGTTGCGACGATGTAAGTTTTACAAGTTTGCTGAGAGAGAGTTTGGCGAGGCGGGTGTAGTTCTGTTTTGGTGCTTTGTTTTTTAGTGGAATTTATGAGGAAAATTCGAGGTGAATATTGGGTTCTGGGTGAGGTGGATGCGGAGGGAACGTTTGAATATTGTGGTTTGTTTTGAGGAAGCGCTGGTGTTTGATTGATGCGGGATCGATGGAATTTTAATGAGGTCGATCGTAAAACTTTTGAATCCAAGAATAGTAAGAAGCGATGATTGAAGTTTATTATTATAAGCGTTGTTTATACAATTATCTAACTTCAACATTTTGCTTTGTCGAGCTGTTATTTTGCAAGATAGAGGAGCATCAACAAGTTATATAGTTTGTATCTATTGTAGATCCATTTTTCTTTGTCTATCTTGAAAATTTAACAGTATATTGTATAGTAGTTTATAACTTTCCGTCTTGTCTGCGTTCACGTCAGTTTAACTGACAGCTAAATGATGTGTAATATTAAATAGCTTTCGCAAGTATCCTATCTGGCTGTTTTCAAAAGAAAATAACAATGACGTACAATAATAAGCTTTTAAATAAGAAAAGTTTTTTCTGATCGAATAAATAGCGCAAATTTTTCTTTCTTCTATTAATTAACCCTACATATAATTCATTAACTGATCGTTTCGTAAAAAAAATCAAGATGCTGAGATTTCATAAAAACTGCCCATTTGGCCATTTTATTTGACATTTCGTGTAATATATTCAAGGAAAATCATACCGCGTGTCCGCTTAACGATTTTACGTCCGCACCCAGATGACTATATTCAAGACTTCATTTTTCCTTATTAAACTGACATTTAATGAAATTCTCATTATAATTTGCATTTTACCGTTAGTTCTG
Organism: Eupelmus kiefferi; assembly: GCA_030522745.1. Classification (NCBI taxonomy): domain Eukaryota; kingdom Metazoa; phylum Arthropoda; class Insecta; order Hymenoptera; family Eupelmidae; genus Eupelmus; species Eupelmus kiefferi. The sequence continues at coordinate 21,432 of JAPYZB010000147.1, read as the reverse complement.
CTTTCACAAAATGAAAGCAATTTTTCTCAAACATTAATGAAAACTCAAGCAATTCCGTGTAAAAAAGATAAATGGAAAAAATTAATAAATTTCGAATAAAATTTTCAAATCATTACAAAAATTCTATATCTTCCACAACTTTTCAACCCATTTCCAAGCATACTAAATAAAAATAAAAAAAAAAAACGATTCGACATTGTCGTTCTTTTCGGTCATAAAAAAAGTCTCGATATGCTAAAAGCCACGCCGAGGCCTAAAATGAAGACGCGCGCGTGACAGCAATAATGCCGATATAACGGCCCCAGCGCTCGCGCGGAAATTGGCTAATTTATGTATTTTTTTTTATTCCCGAATGAAAAGTGCCTGTCAGCGTGCAGCAGTCAATTTCAGTCTCTACCCTTGACCCGACGCTTTGGCGCCATCAGCTTTTAACTTCATTGAGCCCCGCGTCACGGCTATAAACGCTCCTGAATTTAAGCCCAACAATCGCGCCCAGCCCCAGCCAAAGCATCGAATTCGTCATGCATGCACTTTCTTTTTTCCTCTCGCACAAAAACCGGCCAAGCTCCTTTCCTCGCGAAAGCGGCTCAATCAAGCTTCCTTGGGAAATGCGAATAAAAAGCTCGGCCCTCCATCATCATGACAAAATAGCGCGCATTAAACTATGCTAACCCACGAAAATCGCGCGTCACAGACAGCTCGCCGGCGCGATAAGGGCGATCGTCGGCCGAAAAAAAGCCGGCTCGTCGAAGAAAATAGCGAGAGAGCTGGAACGATGAACTCTCCTCTCTCATCCGGCCTGAATTTATGGTCGCAAGAAACTGTGAATTTTTCATCTCACCCGCTGACGGGGAAATATAGTTGTGCGTTAATTTATTTCCTTTGACGGATAAAGCAAGCCTCTCGTCTTTTCCCTCCTACTTTTTCCTCTCGCCTTTTTTTCCTTTCGACGCCGAGCTGTGTGTGTGTGTGTGTGCTGCCGGCCTCGTTGTGCCGCTGAAGGAATAATTAAGGGCTTGTCCGCGCCAGGATGAACGCACGTGTATAGAGTTCTGCGAGGCAGCGCGCTGCGTGGGTGTGTGTAAGCTGAGAGCGCCTACACGCGTAATTTGCATGTCCGAGAGCTGGCTCGTTAAGCTTTAAACGGATGGCTCTTTCGCGAGATAAACGCTTTCGATTATGGTGCTTTTCAGATATCTTGGGAGCGAGGTGGGCGAGACGGTGAGGGGTTTTAACCGGAGAAGTGCAAATTTTTTTAATTGCGAAATGTGGGGAAAGGAAATTTGAGGAGGGAAATTATTTCTTGGGATGGGAAGCTCGCTCGTTTATTTTTTATCAGAATTTATTTTTAGACTTTTTTTCTCGAGAGAAAAGCATTGTAAATATATGTGTAAAATTCATAAGGTTGCTTTAGATTACAACGAAGGTTACTCTCATCAAGGAGGCTCTCAAAGCGATGTAAATGATAAGATCTCAAGAAGCGCTACCGGTTGACCTAGAAATTGCTGCCTACTACTTTTAACGACCTGTCTGATAGCACAAAGCATCGCTCTTCCACAATTAATTTTCGCTTATTCAAGCTCAATCAATTTACAAATCCATATGTAAAACACACGAAATATCACACTCTCAATCGCTCTAAAAATATCTCAGCTCGCTATCATAAAAAAAAAAACGATTCCTTGCTGAGTGCATGCATCAAACGAAAATCCAGTGAATAAAGCCCAGCGCGGGATTAAGCGTGCCCCTACATACGGACACTCCAATTTAATTCATAGAGATTTTTCACGTTAATGAACCACGGCATATCGTGACGGCGCATAGCAATTTTCATAAAAGTAAAGCCCGCCGCCGGAGCAGCGCGCGCTCCCAGCAATTAATGGAAAAAGATCTTGCCTCAGGCTAGAAAATGATATACCCGACAGTTCCAACTAACTTTTTTCCCTCCTCGGCTATCTTTTTTTACATCGTCCGTACGAGCGGCTCGCTCGCGCTAACCAATTTCTATAAATAAAAGCCAATCACTCTAATTTCGAAGTGAACACCGAGCGAATATCGTTTCGCGTATTTAACAACGCTGGCAAATTAGTTCGCCGAACGATTGCCCGGCCCTTCTGCAACGTTTTCAATTAATAAGCGCCGCGCGGAACCTCAAATATTTAACGTTCGCCGCTCCGCTCCTATTACAGATCGAGAGTATTTCCACTCGGGCCTATATAGCAATTTTCGGACTCGCCCCGTTAAAACTAGACTCGCGCACGTAACAGCCGCGCGGTATTAATTTTCGCGCGGCGCTACTCGGCTAGCGCGGATATTAAGCCGTAATCCGCGAAATTTCGCACTCGGACTGCGCGCTGCGCCCATTTTGAAAGAAAAGCCGGGACACGGAGAGCAAATACGGGACGATATTGACCGATTAATGAAATTGCTCGAAAACGAAATGAGCGGGCTAGGCTCCATTGTGCGAGCGCGCCTACTCCTTTTGTTGTCCCTTTTTGGCGGATGAGGTGAAAGGCCGGATATATACTCGGACACGCCCTGCTTGTTATATGCCGGTGTTCGTTAGTTTTTTGCGAAATGAGGATTTTAAGATGTTGGGGAAGTGGCTTTGAGGGTTAATGGTGGTAGGTTCGTTTGGTGAGTGTGGTTATAAGGTGGGTTTTCTTTGACGCTTCTTTGACACGTGTGTGTCTTTGGTTATGAGAGAGTTGAGAGAAATTGCTACCGTTGGAATAATCTGGCATTTAAAGTTGTCCTACGCTTTTCTTTGGCAGAAAAAGTTTCTTTGAACTCACGAAATTGCGGGAGGAGAAAACGTGCGAGATATTCTAGCTTCTATGAAAAAACTTTACGTCACGCGGGGCTCGTTTTTTGTACGAAATTTTAAAAAAATTTGTGTAATTAAAAAAATGCATTATTTTAAATTAGTGTCTTATGTTTTTGAATATTTTTAATTAAGTAACAATTAATTGTTTTTACTGCAATTAACAATCAATTAAGTTTTTAAAAATAATTTAGATATTGCTTCTTATTCTGTTACTAGATTACGAAAGATTTAATTTTATGTTTGTAATTTTTTCTGTATTTAAATAAAGCGATGTAAAATAAGTTAAAAACAAGATTTTTTATTTTATACTTTAGTTCTCTAAACGTTATTAAAAATTTTTTCGAAAAACTCATTCTTGAAATTCCATTAAGCTTTTTTATTTCAAAATTACTTTTAGAAACGTATGAGCATCATTGAACGAGCAAAGGCGTTTCATTTGATAAATTTTATTGACTTTTCGCGATTGAAATTGTTCCCTCCCTGCCTTTTTTCGCGTTTGCTTAGCCATTTTTCCATTAGCCGATGCAAAGGGAGAGTCGAAAATTTTCGACGCGGTGTCAGATGTCAATTTGCGGGTGTTCGCTCGACGTCAATGAGTTAATTTGCTTTTTCCGTTTTAACACCTCGACTTCGGAGAATACGCGATTTCAATGATGAAATTACCAAACTGCTTTGTAATTTGATAATAATAAATAATCCTATTTATCGGTGTCACTGTCGCTATTTGAGAATTATTTGCTTAAAATTGCTTCAAATATTTATTTTGGTTCGTTTGATAGTTAATAAAAAGAAATAAAATATCGATATATAACAAAAATGTTTAGAGATTTAAATCGGTATTGACAAAATTTAAAATCTTCTATACATTTATTATTTACAATAAGTTTAAAACAATACAGCTTTTGAAAGCTTTAAAGCTTTAAAACATTTTTTCCCAAGTCTTTTTTAAATTTTTCTAAGTCTAAATTGAATTGATATTATATTCATACAAGTCATAAATATAAACATATATTACATTTTAGTCAGTTCAACAATAGAGTGCAAAAAAATGAAAAATTGAATTAACTTAAAAAACAAAAAGGGTTGAAAAAAAAAATGTTTTCCCGCATCAGCAACGACGCGTAAACTACACCATCCTCATGTAACTCAAACTTAACATTACAAAACGAAATCGTTCACTCCGCCGACACTCAGGAGCGCTCGGCAAACGCACGCGAAATTGGCTCTAGCGCCGCGCGCTTTTAAGATCACAAGCTATTACCGGTAAGATTTACCTTTCGCCCCGGGCAAACACGTACTTCTGAAACTTTTATTATTTTAAATAGGCCAGCTGCGAGCGCGCGCTCGCTCTAATTGACCCCATTTCAAGGAAATAAAAACATAAGCCAGCGACTCAGCCAGCATCGCCTCCTCCTTTTTTTTATGATTGACAGCCCCCTCGATTTAGCTATAATAACGAGCCGGATGAGGAGTTTTCTTGTTAACGTTGTAGCGTAATTTTTCTTTCCAGCGAAACTCGCAGGGGGGAGGAAACAAACGCGCGCGCCGCTTAAGCCTCGCCGCGAATTTATTTACAATGCTCGAGAAGGGGAAAAAGAATGAGGGAATGGAGGGAATGGCTGATGACGACGGAGCAGCTCCGCGTTTACCTCTCTTGTTTTGCGGCGCGTTGTGAGCTGAGGGAAGTGTGCGATCAGCATCTCTAAGGCTTGATGCCCGTGATTTTTTTTTGCTTGCCGAGTACGTCACTGTTTCTCGATGACGTTGACTTTTTTTATTTAGAGAAGGTGGTGAATTGCTTTCGTTGGGGATCGATAGGTAGCTGACTAATGAATTTTGAAATGTCGTTTTGTGAAGTCGAAGTAATTGAAGCGTGGGATTCGAGAATTTTTGTTGGCAATTTTATAGTGGAATGGCTTTTTGGGTAATTTGATGTTTTAATACGCGGAGCTTTCAGTTTTAGCGCTCGAAAGCGCGTTTAGTAATCACGTAATAGCCGCGCGTGAAATTCGGGTCGTACTCGGAATAATTAAAAAATCTGTCGGGAAAGATAGCCAGCATGAATCATGTAATTCACTTTTCATTTGCAAGCAATGCCCGCTAAAAGAATCCAACCCAACTCTCGATGTTATAGCTCGGCAACAAAAAAACAAAGCAGGCCATCTCTTTTACACACTTGTTTCCCGGTAATACCGTATTACCATTATTTAAAAAATCATTTTTCCAGAGGCTCCACTCGCTCGTAAAGCCGGCAAACATTATTACGGCAACCAATATCCAGCCTTCAATTTAGCTCGGCCGAGTTGTAAAAAATATTCCCCACTCAGAGTAAACACTCAGCGTTAAATTTACGTCCGTTCGTTCCGCAAGCCCGCCAGCCCTTAAATTCCTAGCGTATACATACATACAGAGAGGGAGAGAGTATAGGTAAAGTAGATGGGAGGCTTACCCGTCGCTTGTTCCTGATATTGTCGAGCTGGCGCTGGGTCGCCTCGCCGATGCTCTGGGAGCCCCAAAGCTCGAGGCCGATGCGCGCGTATGTGAACGTCATCGAGCCGATCGGCAGGAAGTAGGTCAGTATCATGAACATCACGTTGAACCTGCGGGCGAGATTCGGACGTTAATGACTAGTAAGAGCCTCTGCGCTAAGCTCTCTCTTGCTCTCTTTTCTTTTTCTTTTCTCTTTCCTTTTTCTTACGACAGTTTTTTTTTGTTGCGCTTCGGGGAGGACGAAAGCTCTTTGGTTGTTATTTTTTTTTCCTTCCAAGGAGCTTTTCGACTTTGATGGGCCGAGATTTATGGATTTTTGAAATGCCGAGCCTGCGCGACACGAAATTTCGCATGATGTATCCATAACTCTAGTATGGCTTTATGCATATTATATAGCGGTAAAAGCTTATGATGATACGCGTTATATGTTGACCATCTTGACTTGAAACTGATTAGGCATTAGAGCTTGATGCGCGATGTCGTAAAATGAATATTACCTTTTGTTTTATACATTTTTATATACATTTTCTGCTTCATACATTTTGATTTAATGATCCAATCTTTATTTATTACATAAATATTTGATGCGACTTTTTTGGCGTATTATTACTAGTGAATATACAGAGTTCGAAGACTGAAAGGTATTGTATATATAATTAAAATTTCCGCCCGACAAAACTTTGCTGATAAAAATTTTCAAAGTCGCCTTTTAAAAAAGCGCTCTGCCGAGCCAGTTGGCAAAGATCTTTTTTTTTTCAGCACCTTATAAACGCGGAAAGGAGCATTTTTAATTAAACTTTTACCCGAGTTCTTGGATTTGACCGCAATAAGAATTTCATTAAGTTTAATGAAATTTTAATATATCTGACAAGACATGGACAATTTTTTTCAGCAGATCTAAAGACAAGAAAATAAAGTTGATCTGCAGCTTTACGAAAAATTGCTGATGTTTAACTTGTTAGCTTTCTTTTTAACGTTTACTACTTTACAATGCGCGTGATTATCTGCTGGAAAAGGTATAAAAAGAAACGGACGTAAAATGAAATTAAAAGCATTTTATGTCTACTTGTTTTGCAGGAAGTAATGTACGCATAATAAAATTGTATTATGTTCTTTTCATTGGAGATTTGAAACACTTAATTCTGTTATTTATATAAGATAATACTGTTTATTTTTCTTTTTAGTACTACCTTTTAAAATAAGGGACTGAACTTTATAAATTATTATTTATTCTATGAAGGGAGATCTAAAAAAAAAAGTAATGAAATATTTCATTTATTGAAATTTGATTACTCATACGACAAAATTTATAAATCACAATTTACTAACTTTCAAAACTCATAATTAACAATTTTGGAAAACTTTCCAGTCGAATAAAATCGTATTTAATAGTATCTTAACCGAAATCAGATGCAGATATTCAACAATGCAGTCACTTTGAAATTACGTTCTGAATCTGATATATTTCTATACATACACATCAGTATATGCAGAACAGTTTCTGCACTTGATCTGAATGATATCCAAAAAGCACTGCCGTGAATCAAGCTTTGTTACATCAGTTTCTTTCTTTTCTGCTGAATATGAAAATCGCATATTGCGCGCTACAATAAACAAGATTTTACAAAGAATGATTTTCTGTCTAGAATTTCAACTTATTTATATACATAGAATGTTAAACCAAGAGTCTATTTAATGAAATTATGTTGTTAATTTTACAATTTATAACTAGGGCAATTCAATTATTTGATATAATAAGCTATTAAAATCATAATTACGAATAATCAACGCAAATGTCATTGCCAATTATATAATTATCTATATTCGTCCGTTAATTTTAACCCTTTACATTCATCAAGTCCTTGACAATAAACCTTTCAGTCCACCCTAGAGACAAAAATAATAAAATTGAAAAATCTCAAACTCACAGATAATCCTGCTGGCTCCGTCCCCTCTCGTCCTGATCTGGCCAGGCCGCGTAGCATATGATCCTCTCGCCACCAGACGGAAAGTGGTGGGTAAAGGTCGTACTCACATACAGCAGCGGCAACGAGATCACAGCGCCTACCAACCAAATCGCCCCGGCTATGCAGAGGGTCATTCGCTTACCCATTCGAGGCCTCAATGGATTCACGATTGCTATGTACCTGCAACCAGCAAAATCAAAACTGTAATTTCATCCTCTCTCTCCTTCACCTTTTGTCTCATATTTCTGCCTCTCGAATGAGCTATATCATAACGTATAGATCATAATCGTTGATCCCCGAAGACACCCATATATAAGCGTGCAGGCTGGCTGCTCGGCGCTCATTTTTCACAGGCGCGCCCTTCGGAGGAGACGACTGCATTATGATTTTACCCCGCGTCTAATCTAGAGCCCGAGCGTGTAGAATATTTTCTTATCTTTATGGTTTCTGTATAGTCGGGATATAGCGAGCTGGGCCCTTTAGCGCGTGGAGGTGAGCAGGTTCTGCTTTTTATGTAAAGCACTCGGGGATTAACGAAAGCGCTTTTCTTGCAAAATGAATATGTTTTGAGAGAGGAGATGTTTGAATTCGCTTCGTGATATATTTATGACTTTATTGCCAGGGGGAGTATAATGTCATCTTTGAATTAAGTTATCCGCGTTAATCAAAGTCAAAATTTTACGGTATGAAGAAATTATTCAAGATTTACGGTACTTAATTGATTCGGAGATGATTATTGACAATAAATTATCTCAACATTTAACTTTTCATATTTTTATTATATATTATATCTTGTATTAAAAAATTACCTTTAAAAAAATTTTATACGGTACACATATCCCAAAAGAACGTAAAATTAAACACCTGCCTTATACTAGAAAATGAAAAGGAATAATGCAACAGAATCGCGGCTCGCGTATCAAAGCAATACGAAGCTCCACTTTCAGCGTTGCTAGATTAACGCAGGTGATCCAGCCTAGCCCCGAACATTATCTATTCTTTAAGAGGCAAATAATCCTCGCCGTAAAATTATACGCACGAATTAAACGCGCTAAATTCTCAACACGAGATTCTCTTTTTTTCCTCTCTTATCACTATCTAACAGTGACCCCGGCGATGAAAGTTAATCCGAACGGATACGTGAGGGCAGCAGATAAAAGTCGAAATCCGGGCAACAATTACCGCTGAAACAAAAAAAAAAAAAAAAACGACGGATTCGATTAGGTTCGTTAAGAGTCGGGGAGTTCGAGTGCGAAGCGAGACAATTTAAATTGTTCGGACAACTTTGCGCGAAAAGCCATTTTTGCGCTCAATGTCAATTTAAATCGTTAAAGTCCGTAAAGCTGTACGCGTTAAAGTTTATGCGATCGCCGGTCGACGGCTTAATCTGTATTTCTTCTCTGCGCGCTTTGATCAGAAACAATTAATCGCCGGTGATGAGCTGAGAGATGAGAAAGGAAAGAAGATTGAATTTGATTGCAGATAAAAATATTTCATTGGTTTTTTTTTTTATTCGGAACGATGTATACCTGCGAATGCTCGTATCGGGAAGTGATAAAGGAAAAAGATAAAGCGAACGGTAGTTAGTGTAGAGTTGGAGAGATCGAGAGTTGAAATGAGGATAAATGTCTGTTTCGTTATTACTGGAAGTACATTAATTAATGTCTAAATTGCGAAAATTATGGCCCATTACTGAATTTATATGGTAAGAAACTCTAGGTATGGCTATAAAATACTGTAAATGGACAAAATGTGTTAATTCAAAATAAAAATTTCATTACTGCCTTGGAAAAAGTGTCTTATTTATTATGTTCGAAGCCTGCCTATTATCTCTACTGTAATATATAAAAATCACACTTTACTTCGCACACGATCAATCAGACCTAACGAAAAAGCTCCAGCCTTTTCAAAGCTCGTCAAAAAAATCAGAATAGACGTCCTTAAATAATTTCCAGCGTCATTATTCGCCCGCAAAGTCGGATCATTTCGTAAAAAGACAAAATGAATGAGAACGCCTAACCATAAAAAGCAGTCTATCGTAAAGAAAATAAGGATGAGTGTTCAAAGAGTTGACGCGAGCGAAAAACATTCTAAATCATTCCGATTTCTGGCAGTCTCCCACGCGCAAGAGTTTTTTCGAAATATACAAAAGTGCGCTGCGGCTTGCGTCGGAAGTATGTATAAGGTAGATTATATTATCATAGCTGTTTTAATCACTCTATATTTAATTGTGATTGTATTATATATTTCACCTTCTCGACATAATTAAATATGAATAGTTTTCGTAATTTCGTCAGATTGCTGGTTTTATACTCAAATGTCTAGTCAAAAATAGAAAAATAGTTAAATATCTATAAAAATATCTATAAAATAATAAAATTAAGTAAGAGAAGAAAAAGAAACTTGCGTTTAGGATTTTAAATAAAAATTTGATAACTGTATAAATATTATATAAAAGAAAAGCCCTTGAACATAGGTGTAAATACCATTTGCAAAAAAAAAAAAACGAAACAAAAACAAAACGAAAACAATGGACTTAAGCAGTTATTTTAGAAAGCCACAGATTTGCTTTGCAGCAGATTCGCGCGGAGCACAAAGCTCACTCCCACGCGCATGTATAGCCCCGAGGGTGCAGGGCACACGTGTATGGGGGGTGAGCGGGGGCATTATTCTTTTAACCCCTCGCTCTCGCTTATTCAGACTCCTATACACATCCACTTTTTGTTTATTCATGTTATGTCGACTGTGCGTTTGCCTTATCGCTGATAAGGTGATAATAGCGAGGAGCCAGAGATTCTCCCTGCACGAGAGGGCTTTTTCATTTTTCATCTTTTTCAGGCTAAAAAGGCCGCGCCCCGGCTGTTTTTCTCTTTTCCATGAATGGCAGCGGTGTAAACAAATGTTGTAAAAACACGTCGCTGGAGAAGAATAGAGCCCCGCGACTGTGCACGTGCGTGGAAGGTATAAAACAAGGGGAGCCGGGCAGCAGAAAGTTTTTTGTTTAAACGAATTTTGCGCTGCGGTCGCGAATAAACTCCCCGGGTGTGAAGCTGAAAAATTTCTTTATAAATCTGAATATAAGCGTGTGCAAAAAGTAGGAGACAGCGAGGAACGTTTGGGTATGATTAAAGTTTTAAGAGCAGTTTTTTTTAATCCGAGCAGTTAGCGAGCTTGATTCTAGAGGAGATTTTGACAGGTGATTTTTCTTGCGATGCGCTTTGGAGTATTTTAAAAAAGGTTATTTTGTTTTTAAAACCAGAGATACGAGAGAATAAATATTTTCATTATAAATTTGAAAAATTATCATACTAGACGCGGGCTAAGAGAATTTTTATTAAAATTTGCAAGTCGATTCTTCTTTTTTTTAATTTTAATACATTTTGTCAACTTAATATTCTCGTCCTGAGTATTTTTAAACTTTAATTTAAAAATTGTACAAGTTAACAAGCTTGTTTATCTTTATTAAATCTTCAGTCCGTGCGCTTTTCAACGTTCGCCGGTTAAAATTTCCTTAATAACACTTGACGAGGCGTCCGGACGCTGAATATGAGATTAAAATTTCTTGTATTTCACATCAAAAGCAGCAACTCTGCCGCCTGTATATAAATTTACATTGAGTTATCTTAACCGTCCGAAAAAAGAAACCTGAATAATGCATGCGCCCTCTCTCTCTCTCTCGCATTATCAAAAAAAAAGAAATGAGTTCGCTCTCATATTTACATAATACTATATGTGATAAAGTGACATATAGGATAAAGAAAAACCGAGGGTTAGCCGCCTCATTCTTTCCCCGAATCGAAATATTGCTTTTGTCGTTCCTCAAAACTCCGCATTAATAACGCCCACGAAATTTCCACAGGTTACACCTACCTCTTCATCCTCTCCCCCCACCCGAAATCAGCTCGCAAGATAAAGCCGTAATTTCAGCTCATACACACCTCTGGAAAACACAAAAAAAAAGCGAACGCCCGCCTCGTAAACAATAAACTACAGCCATCCATTACAGCAGCGTGGAAGCTATTCTTACGCTCGGCGTAAACAGTCTCAGGTATACCGTGCGTAAAGATCGACTCTCACCTATATACCCTATCTAGTAGAGACAAGGCGCCATTAATCACGAAGATGAGCGCGCGCCCCAACCCTGTCTTATACATCCCGCCGACAAGTCAGCTCAGCGCTCGGCGCGCATCGATTTCGACGTCTCAAAATCAGCGTCGCAAGCGCGCCTCGTTTTTCCCTCCGTATATAAACGCGCGCTCGCGCGGAAATGCGCCTTTTTCCCAACTTCGAAGTTTCATTAATTTTCCGGCTGCTCGATTCCAGGCTGCGCGAGCAGACGCCGAGAGGCTGTACACACGCGCATACACGTGTGATACGTTCTCCGGGCGCTTTTCTTTTTGCGGTGCGCGCGCGCGCCGGGGGATTCGTTTAGTTTTAATGGTCAAAGTTCCTTTTGTTCGTTTTTCGATTTTTCTCCGGCTTCTTTTTTTTGCGACGGTATTTATGACGCGCGGGAGAGGGATGTGGACGTGCCGGGAGGGGACGGGTGTTTTATGAGGGTCGAGTTTTTAATTTACGGTGAAAAATATCGAGGGCTCTCGGCGCTAATGTTCCCGGCTTGTAAGGACGATTTAATGCGGCAGGATGGATCGTGCGGCTTTTTTCTGCCGGCCGGATAATTGAACTTTTTTTCTCTGGCTTCTTTAATTGATACGTTCGATCGCTGTAGCTTTAATTATTTATATTCATTTGTAATGGGTTTTAAATTCTCGCTTTAGCCAATTCGAGACCTTTTTAAGTTAATTCGCATTGTTTCCAGAAATAAGTCCATATAATCGCTGTTTAATGGAGAATTCAATTAATGCTCTAAGGCGAAATTTGCAAACGACAAGCTATCAAAACATCTCGCTGACGTAGCAATTGAAATCCATTAATGTAATTGATGTAATCGCGGCATTACAGACAATCAGACAATTCGATCCGCAAATGCATCCTAGCCAGAGATTAGCAACAGCTAAATCCGATCAAAAATAATCATTCACCAAACGGGGTCAAAGATACAGCGGGATTAATTAATATCAAGTTTGTAAAGCCGTCGATCGCGCCAACTTCAAACGCGCTCCCGCCACAAAGAAAATATTTGCTCAGCTGCAAATCGAAATTCACCCGGTAAACATAGTTGAACGATTGCTCGGAGCGCTTGTAAACCTAAACGCAAAATTCCAGCTATTCCACTACTTTATCTCTCCTTTCTTTGCGAGGAAAAAACTCTGCAGTCTCTCGGCTCCTGCTTCCATTGTAATTCGATTTGCAATAGAGAGCTTCGAGTTAGGGATGAGCTTTCTTTTTTATCGGGCTATCTGGCTGTGCTATTGTTATTAGTAAAATTGCGTTTGAGAGGAACGCAGCCGAGGATGAAAGGCAGCTATTGTAATGAACGTGCAACGTGAAATTCGAGAAGGATGTCTAAGCGTAAGTATGTACGAGCGAAGCCTGTCAATAACGCCTGCCTCCACTGACAGCCTGTTGCGCGTTATTCGGGCACTTTTGACGTAATGCCGAGCGCGCGCCTGTCTGAAATTTGCCTTTCAAGGGCTTGCGTATGAAAGGTTTATTTTTGAAAATTAATTAACGCGGATTGTAATAATGCCGGCTTAACTCCATTCAAACTTTTTGTCGCACTTTTACCGTCACACGTTTTTTATTCACTTTTAACGCGGCCTTTGTCGGGAATAATTTACCAAAGCCCCTGGTACGCCATAAGCCAAAGTATTAATTTATAAAGAGCATTAAATTTACTATTCCCTTAAACAAGCAATAAAACGCAAAGCACTCCGGTAACTCCTATATCAAAGATAGCTTAGGCATCCTCCCTACTCTCACCCCTTTCTCCTCTGGCAGGCGGCCAAGAAAGCCCTTTCAAGCTTATATTCATACAAGTGCGAGAGTCGCAAGACTGCGTGTGACGACGCGGTAAGCGGATGTGTCCTATATATATACACAGCGGTCGGAAAGAAAGATTTAAGAGAGACGCATACATAGACAGGGGTGACAGAGTGGCGCTGCTAAGTAGAACGGGACGGGGTACAGTCAGACATCCGCTTTAGTCCTCGATATATTTTTTCTCGGGCTTTCCTTTTGCTTGGAATTTATGCGTTTGTTCATTTAATTTATTTACCGCCAAAGGGAACATGTCGGCTGGCTCTTTAGGGCATGAATCACGGGGAATGAAAAATGCCGATTTTCCGCGGGATGGATTGTTTTCGGCGCGAGGTCGTTTTTGGAACGAATACAAATTGAGGGACTAAAAATAAAATGTTTGTATTTCCTTTGATTCCTCAAACATACTTTCGCGCTTTGAATAAAACTGTTTCTCTCGATTTCCCAGTTTTTCTCGAAATGGGAAAAATACTAGAAATCCGTTTGCCAACGACATTACATATTGAAAATTCCCTTTTCTAGCCTCCGGCCGGAAAGCGCCAACTTCCCTGCCGCTGCGCGAAACGAAGTTGCCGCTTTCAGGCGCCGCCGAGCAAAAAAATAGTATACACACCTTGGCCAGGTAGGTAATATACTGTTCCATCCCCAAGTCGCAGAAAACAATTTTTGCGCCATCGCACTTTCAGCGCGCAATTAATAATCCACGTCGCTCCCCTTTGTCCTCGTCGCCGAGCAACAATCCTTTTCCATTTTTCCCCATCTAAACAGTCCCGCGCAATTCAAAACCGCGCGGCTCTATCCATTAATTGTCGGCGACACTACACCCTCCATTACAATAGCCGTCGTCACTTTGCATCAGCTATCCTCTCCGCTGAAATTTTCATCGCTGCGTAACCCTTCACTCTCGATTTAATTATAATTGGATGGCCCTACATTTGCCCTCGCTCCGCTCTCAGTACACGCTGAAAATCATCATACTGTCGAGGGCAAGCGCGTTAGCTGGCATTAGCTCAATTAGTATACAATTCATTTCCGGTGATTGATGGATCTGTTCGCGCGAGCCTATAATTCGATGCAATTGCGTTGCGCGCCGCGCGAGAGCTACATGTGTGGACGCTCTCGCAAGTGCGAGGGTAAAAGTGGTTTTGGCTGGAAAAATGAGGGTTGATGTTTGGGAGCGGTGATGTTTTCCGGGTGGGTTTTTTGCCAGTGCGGGGGTGATGCTGTCTTTGGTAAATGTAGCTTTTCGCGGCTCGTTTGAGCTGCGAGTAGGTGTAGGCATTGTTTGGACGCTCGATTGATTGGATCAATTTATCGGAAATTATCGTGCTTATTCGCGCGGATAGAGCGAAGAGGTTCGGCAATATTTTACGAGGAAAACATTCTTCAGGAGTGTAAATTTAAATATTCAAAGATACTCGTATTACATAATTCCGAAACATAATAATGCATTTAAATTATCATTAATACAGTGCTAACGTGCACGAAGGAATTACGAAAAATTGTAAGGCGTTAATCGAGTAAAGCGCCATTAGGCAGAAGAAAAAAGACATCAGCTGTATAAGGCCAGGAATTTAATGCCCGCGTAATTTAAGAAGATTTTGACCCGGAGCCAGCCGCAGCTCTCTCGTATATGGTCGGCACGGTCTTCTCTTTGATTTGGAGCCCTACAACTGCGGCTTACTTTGTACGAAGCGTGAAATATTATTTTCTTTGTGAAATATGGCATCTCGAGAGTGGAGAAGGAATGATAAATGGCTTTTTATATAGTGCGACGAGAAACTAATCTTTGGAGAATTTATTATTAGCGGGGGGCGGCCACTGCAGTGTTTCTCGATGCGTCAATTTCATGCCTTAATGATAATATATGTTGTGTTTTTCTTTGGAATTGAATTTAGTCGCACCTTATCGGGAGGGCTGGATATTTTTTAAGTACTTATATATCATATGATGTACGTCCTTTATAAAATTGATAAGTTGCGTTTAAATTCAAGATTTCCGAGTATTTTAATATTTGTATTGAACACGACATGTAAAACGCTGCCGTAATTCATGTAAATCCCCACGAATGATTGTCAAGTTAGACATAATTTAGTGCAAAATGCGAAAATGACGAAGCGTTAAAACGTTATTTATCGCGCTGCTCGCGCAACTTTCGCGCTCAACACGACATCGAAAATAATAAAACAATCAGCTCAAAACAATCATTCAAAAAACAAATTGAATCCCAAAACAAACGACATGAACAACTCCCCGGAAAATACTTCACCTCCGTATGTACCTTACAAGCGACAAAACCAACTATAAATTACCAGTATGCTAAAGCACACGAGAGCTCTCGCATTAGCCCAGCGGCTCGTAAGAAGCAGCGCGCGAGCGCTTCAAAATTTATCTGGCCGTGACGCACAAACACGGCCCTCTCCTGGCGTCGCGAACTTGTTGCCGGATTATCGGAAATTCGTCAGTCGGAATGGGAATTCCTCTGCGGCTTCGGCTAAGCGCAAAAAGGCACGCACGTTAACGAGACTCCGAGTTTTGCGGGGAGGCCGCCGCACTTTATACGCGTGTATATAGCTGTAGAGTCTATAGCGCGGAAAGCTGCCACCTGAGCACTATGTATGTGGAGCTGGGGGTGTATAGGCGAGAAAAAGTGAATTGGGGGAGAGGGTATTGAATTTGCGGTCGTCCCGATTGTTTGACGTAATTTCCAGATTGCGTGGCTTTTTGAAGTCGAGGAAAATTGGAGAGCTGCCGAGTCCAGGGGGGTTATAAGATTTTCGTGAGAATGGGGATGTTGGGTGTATACGTAGTCTTAGGTTGGAGAGGTGCGAGAATTGAGTTATTGGGCGGGGAATATTGCGAACTGCAAACAGCGGAATATGGACTTGCAAATAGGTGTTTATGGAAATGATAGGTGGAGATGGAATAAAGATATGTGTTGGCGGACGCCAATGAAAATGGCAACCTTGGCATTATTTTCATTTTTATTTGAAAAAGGCATGGGATATTGCGTTATCGAAGGAGAGATATTGCAAATTGTGAGCGCTCGAGTGGAGAGCCTTGCAAAAAGTCTATTTATGGAAATAAAGGACAAAAAGTTAATAAATGGACAGTGCTGATTTTGTCGAGGATTAATGCGGCTAAATTTATAAATGTAACGCGGAGTTTGTAACTTTGCTCGTGATTTAATGCAGACGAATAATTTACGCGCGGGAAAGTTTCCAGCTTTTTTCTTCAACTGTACTGCGATACTGGAAAATTTTAGTTTAATTATAATTTTTAATTTTTTTTTTATTTCCGCAGTTCACCGAGTTAAAGTTAGCAACTTACTGATTAATTTAAACTTTGCAAAATAACATTTAACATTTTTGCCAATATTATAAGCTGTTTACTTTTCTTCCGACTCTCGATGCTTAATTTAAATATTTAAACTTGAATAAAATCAAACACACTAAACACACTCTATTTATTTATTCAACAAACTTTTGCTAAATTTATGCACATGCAAGACAGTAAACCAAAGCGATTATCCCAAAAGTGATCAACTTTTCTCGACTTCAATTCCATTAGTCCTCATTGTAAACATAGACATTAAAAAGTAAAAACGTCCGAGCGTCACAGCTTAATAAATACATCAAAAACCTTCTCTCTCCCAGAACGCGCGTCAATAACCATGGATATAGCCCCGGCTCGCGATCTCTTTACAGGGTAATATTTCAAATTTTTATTATCACTCTTATCCGTGGCGCTCGCGCGAAAATTTATAGCCCCGCGCTAGAAAAAAAACTTTATATCTATACCGAGAAAATAAGCACCATCGATATATACCTCGCACTTGTATAATTCGCCCGGCAAACAAGATACAGAGCCACGAAATTGGAAACGAGACGAGGAGCGTATAGGTCCGAGGCGAAAAGTTGCGGCAAGCTCGAGATTGGCCTTTTTTTTTGCTTTCCTCGAGTTGACGCTGATTCGCTCTGGCGTTTACGTAGATTGTATTGTTTCGAAGAATCGAGAGCTGACGGCTCGCCCGCTGCTTTCCATAATACTCGATCGACATGATTTATGTTGCGCGATTGGATATAAATAATATTGTAATTTTATGTTGAATATTTGAATGCGTTACGGGCGCCGTTGTGGCCCGCGTGCGAGTCAGATTTATCTTGAGTTTAAGGGCCTTGACGTCAGAGCAGCGTCGGAGAGAGCCCGAGCTCTATGGTTTATTTATCGCGAGAAATTTAATTAATGCGTAAATGAATAATTATTTTCGTGACGCGCTGTGATTGTGACAGTTGAATTGCAAAGAATAGTGGGCGTTTTGTTAACGTTATTTTTACTTTGCGCCCTTTTTCTAATTTGAGAAATAATGTGAAAAACATAATTATGCGGGATAATTGCAGTTGTAATGCTATACGAGTGTCTGATTTTTTTCTTTTTATATATAACGTTATGATCTTTGAGCTGGCTTTTTAATTAATGAACTTCCCCGTCAGCTGGCTGATATCTTAGTAAATAAGAAACTAAAATTTACCGGAAATCATCTAAATTATCTCGGAGTGGATTCAAATAATAATTACACAACACAGTATAATAGAAGATAATTACGGAAATTTCCAAGGATTCCGTGAAATTCGATGCGCTTCCTTCATGAGCCACGGGAAAACCATTAAAACTCTATAAGCACCGTTCATTAAAAGGTGCTATATAACCGAAACTTATAAATCTCAGCGCTCATTTACCAAGCTTAAAAACTCACTACCTCCAATACATAAAGTCATTAAACTAATTACTCCAAAAATCAAACTGAAAAATGCAGAGCGCTTCGGAGCGATGACGTAATCGTTTTTCGACTTTCAACCTGTCTATCGCAGTCTCTCAAACAAAGCCGGCTCTAGGGCATGCATGAACTTTTTCTCCTCGACTTCGATTCTCGAATGACAGAAACGTGAATTTGCACTTTTGCCTTTGACTTCGGCGAATAGCGACTCCCGGGGTATAGAGAAAAAAAAACCGCCCGAGATCCCAATCACACACACCCACACAGCCTGCTCCTTTTTTTCTGCAGGTGAAAAATAAGCTTTAGAATAGCTCGCGCGTATGACATACATCTGAGCGCTGCCATTCACGTCGCATGCACGCGTCACTTTTATTTTCTCTCTCTCCTTCCACGGGCGCCTTTCATACCATTCAGCCGCTACTACTTTGGCAACGACGATTTACGCTGCTAGAGTGTGGCAGTCCTTGTTAAAGCGGAGATGCTCAGCGTTGAGCTACTGCCGAGCTTTCAAAAGATTTCTTTATTTATCATACGCGCTTATGTATACGCTTTAAATCCGAGGTATACAAAGGGTCGAACGTTTGACGTTTAATCGCGCTGTTATTGTTTGGTGATAGAGCGCGAGTGGATGGAAAGTAACGGTTTAACGCGCAATTTATCCAGTACGACTTTATCAACGCGCCGATTCATATGTACTCATTGAGAGCGGCATAGAGAGTTTACACCCCTGCATAAACACGCCGAATTGAACTCATTCAATTCCAATCGGCTGGCTGCGCGAACGAAAATAGAACAGTCGAACGGTAGAGCCGAATTCGCGCGGAAATAAATCAAAGCGAAATAAGCAAGTTTGGAAAACAAGCAAGCGTCAAAAATAAAGAACGAGCATCTCGGGAAAATTAGAAATCTCGAATAATCGGGCGAGAAGCCGGCGACAGACAGAACACGCCAACTCGATACGAACATACGTACACACACACGACGAATTTCTCCCTCTCGTCCTACTTTAATCGGCGCGACCTCGTGCCGAGTTTTCGCGGTCTTTGTGCAAACTTGCTTTTGTGATGCGAAAGCTAGAGGCGCGATCGATCGCCGGAAGAGGTAAGAGTTCGCAAAAAGAGTGTAAGAGCCCGCTACGAGATGGACGAGCGTAGCGGCTCTTTGTAATTTTTACGACCCCCGCGCTTCTTCCTTCTTTTTCTCGCTTTTTCAAAGGGCACGAAGAGCGGATAATCACGGCCCGCGTATTTATGACTCGGCGCGACTTCCGAGCTCGCTGCCGGGATTCGATTAGCTTTTTTTTATTCGGATTTCAGCGGGGGTGATCGTAAGGCCGCTCGTTATCCTGGCCTTTTAATTGGGGGATGCCGATCGGCTTTTTCGAAAATAAGGAGTGGACGGTTTTATGGCGTCTTTTTCAGTGCTGGTGGGCGGATTTTTTTAGGGTATTCCGGTTTATTGTTTGAAAGAGAGATGTGAGATTGGGTGGAAGATTGAGCAATCGGTTTTCTAAGATTAGATGAGGTGGATCGATTACATAATTATCTGATTAAAATATCAATAGGAGAAAATTCCTTGCATTTATATGGAAATATTATTTCACAAAGAAACTAGAAAATTAGTATCGATCTTGCGCGAGCTCGTCTAAACTCCACCATCCAAATTACAATTTTATCCCGAGCGAAACAAAAGAATTCCTCCGCTTTGTTAAGCCCCCGCTGATCGGCTCGATCAACTCCATATCTCCACCCCCTGGCCCATAAAAATTATCCAAATATACGAGCTTCAAAGTTAATAAATCGACAGCCTAAGAAGAGCAATCCCAATAGATCTTAAAAACAGCGAAAAACTGGCCAGAGAAGAAGGAGGAATCAGAGCCCAACAGCAATTTATCAAGCCCCCGAATGAAGTGTTCCTAGACACGTAAATATTTGTCCTGCAGCCTCAGCTGCGTGCGTGATGCTCATATACTGTCTAGCATGCAGAGAGAGAAGACGTTCAATTTTCGGGGATGCGTTTGACGCGCAGCCTGACAAGTTTTGTCTCCTGGAAAGATACATATCTATAATGGGCTTCATCATGAGTGCTCTCTCATCCTCTCTTCTTCTCTGCTATAGCAAACTTTTCTCGGCCGGGTGATAAATGTGCGGTAAAAGTCGCGGGGAGGGGGGATAGGATGGATGTGTATAAAGGGGGGGATGCGCACGCCGAGAGAGCCGGCTTCTGTTATTCAAATCGATGTTCCTAATTTCTCGGATGCCCCGGGGCTATACGTCGAGGCAAGGTCAGCTGTTGCTTGGAAAATTTATAGTTTTCTTCTTCTGTGCCCTTTTTTTCGGGCTTGTGTATCGGTTAGTATGCGTGCGGTTCTGGGGCGTGAGAGATTTAGTGTTTATAGCCTATTAATTTTGCCTGGGAGCTGGGAATATGAGCTGCGTTTGAATTGGAAATTTTTTTAATCGAACGATTGAATTGATGCTTGTGTTATTCGAAGATTATAATTGGAATTCTGTAATAATTACAATTGAACAATACAAATATCAAATCTTCCAAAATCGTAGATAATATTCCAAGATAATATTACAAAGCATCAAAACAATTTCCTCTCGAAAGTATACGTACAAATATGATGTATACCCAAAACCTCAACACATCACACAAAATCTTTTCATAAACCCTCACCCAGCTCGCACCCCCCAACCACCGCTCCTAAAAAAAAAGATTTCACAAGCTTTCCCAATACCGTAACACAACCATCCAGCATAATGCCTTATTCCCACCGAACTCCCTTACCCCCAAAAAACCTAAGTTTTTATGAATCCTGTCACCACTGGTCAAAAGAATTTTAATCTTCCACGACCAAACCGTGACTGATCGATTCCCCCAGCGGCCATCCCCCACCCTCTTTCTCCCCCCTCACAGCTCTTTCACAGTCGCGCTCGTTCCCAGGACGATCCGAACTTTCAATAAGTGTCCATGAATAAAAAAAAAGGGAAAAACCCGAACGGATTCCGCAGCGCGCCGTTTGTCAAGTCGGCCGCTAGCGCGAAAATTTCACGCGGATACGCGCGGCAAATCGATGGACGCGCGCCGCTGGGGCGTGTAGGTATAATGTACCGGGAAAGCGATAGCTGTGGATTTGAATCGGACGGGTGGGGGGATAAAAAGTTGGATGATCTATCGGCGTGCGGATTGTTCGGTGCTGGGGGGGTTAACGCCTTTGTTACTATCGGATAACGCTCATTTGTTACCTTTATTATGTAGAGCGCTGTTCATTGCGAGAGGGTGTGTAGTTTATTTTGAGTCGGACAATTTTTTTTTTTATTTCGGTCGCTGAAAGCTCGGGGGGCTTTATTGCGTAGCGTCTGATGGCACTTATGATTGAGTGGGTGTTTGTCAGGTGGGTGTGCTTTAATAAGTTATTTTTTTTT